>BPLR01013574.1:0-38033 GCA_021605095.1 Caerostris extrusa
AGATGATTATACTACTGTGTCCAAAAAGTAAGACCAATTTTCAATTTAAAATTCCCGGGGCTTATGGAATTTCAATTTTTTTTTTTTTATTTTTTATTTTTAGGTTCTTGACATCTGTGTGAAATTTGAAGTCAAAATATTCATTAGTGTTTGAATTGCGCTTGGCTTTGTGAGACGCTAAAAATTGATTTCGGCGATTTTTGAAATGTCTGAATTAATTGAGCAAAGAACTTGCATTAAATTTTGTTTGCGGAAACGTATAGAATGTTGAAGACAAAGAGACCTCTGGACGACCATCAACCTCAACCGACGAAGCTCACGTCCAAAAATTAAAGATTTTGTGCTTGCAAACCGTCGATTTACAATTAGAGACCTTGCTGATGATGTTGGAATTTCAAAAGGATTGGTCAATTCCATTTTGGGCCTCAAACGCGTCAAATCTCGATTAGTACCGAAAACACTGAATGCGCCAACACACACTGCATTGTTTCTTCGTAACTTTTTCGCCAAAAATGAAACACACATCTTTCCACAACCACCGTATTCACACCGTGCGACTTCTGGCTATTCCCTAAACTCAAAAGACCACCCGTTGACACCGTTTTGAGTCGATTGAGGAGATTCAACGTGAATCGCCGTGGGCTTTGAAGGCTATCCCTGCCGACGACTTTTTAGCATGCATTGAGGATTGGAAAAAAAAGTTGGCATAAGTGCAGTGTGTCCGGAGGGGATTATTTTGAAGGCGATGAAATAAATTTGGAAGAATAAATAAAGAGTTTTTGTAAATAAAAAAAATTGGTCTTACTTTTTGGGCACAGTAGTATTACTGTCATTTAGTGATTAAGTTCCTAAAAATAAAGAAATTATAAAATGAAGGGAAAGGAATTGAAATTTTCCTCTCGATAGTCCATCTGCGATTTTTCCTTTTAAATGTACAGGTTTGGTTTGTCGCTCTAAGGTCATCTTGTGCATACTTTAGGCTAAACAGACCGGGACCTACAGTTTAAAGCGGATTCCGAACCACTACAATCACACATGTCACCACCGGGACTCGAACTCAAAACCTTTGGTACCGCACGCCAGACACTCGGCCATCAGGATCCTCTTAATGTAGAGGAAAAAAAAAAGGTGATGCAGCATCCTAGGTAACGATGAATTTGCTTCCTGAGTGCTGTTCTAGTGTTAAATCACCAGAAAATACCAGAAATTAAAAAAAAAAAAAAAATAACGATTCACTAGGAATTAAAAAAAAAGCTACTGTTAGTATATTAATATACTTCTAAAACAATTTCTCTAAATTTAAATATAATTACAATTTAATTCAAAATTTACCCAAAAATAATAACGGATAATTTTAACTTTTCAAATTTATACTGCTTGTGTAATTTTTAAAACAGTGAAGTAAAATAATTTGATCGTTCGAAAAGACAAACAGAAGAGACTAAATCATTTTAAAAAAAAGGGCATTCAATCTGAAATTTTGATTTAAAAAACATTTTTTAAAAGGTAAATAATTATGTTGAAAAAAAAAAATGTTTTTAATTTTTAATACCATCTCTCTTCGTGTTGCATATTATTATATTATTATTAAAAAAAAAAAAAAAAAACTATACATACATTAATAAAATTAGCCATTTACCAATTTTCAACAAGATGCTATATAAATAAAACTTTATTTTAAACTTATTCAATTATATGAAGGTTTATTTTTTATTTCAATAGACAAATAATAAACATTTTATGCACTTATTAATAAACCAATTTTATTAGTTCAAAAACAGTGAAAATGTTTTCCAATGGCGTACACTTTATCCTGAGGTCAATCCACACTACAACAGCAAGTATGTAGCAGATTCAGCATTAACCAGGATTCACCATGGATGGCCTGCCACATGGCTACAAAATTTTTCCAGCACAATTCGTAACGAATTTCCTAGCATAGTATTTTGTGATTCACACCCTCCTCAAGGGTCAAACGAATGGTATTCCTGATAAAAGAATCTATTGATTTGGCATTGTTGTCAAATCTTGAGAATCAAGCACCTTTCGTAACACATCATACCTGTCGCCAGGTAGCTCTGGTCCTGAAACATTTAAAACAAATTTTAAGTTATTAAAATTAAATTAATTTTTCAATTAAATGAAATATCAATTAGAAATACAACTTCATAAACAATTTTTCTTTTATTTAATTCTGATTATAACTTTATTTATGGCTTCCACTTATCACAATTTATGTATTTAATTTTTAGAGAGCTTTTGCATGCTGTTAATGTCTCCTTTGTGCTGCATTGCCTTATTTTTTTTCTCCCTAGTGTGCATGCGTGTTCGATACATTGTACCTACTTTTCATATTTTTATGTAACTGAGCTATAACGGGGCATCCGTTATCTATAACTAAAGATGGTGGTAAAACACTGCAAATGATGCCTAATTATGAAACACGGAATTCTGAACTAAACCCTGTAAATTTTTTTAGATGAAAATTAATTATATTAGTCATCACGGTTTTGTTTATTCAAAGAAATTATATTTACAAATCAAGAAAACAGTTAGAACGCATGCCCATCTATGATGATCAATAATGAATCAAAGTTCTTCAGCTTACTTCTTTTGTGTTAAAAATATTCTACCATATAGAATAATTCCTTTACATAACTGTATTTAATGTTAATTAATTCTAAAATACCCCCAATGAAATACTTAAGCTTAACAAATTTCAATATTTATTGAATATATTATACGTTTATAATGATGTTTCAATATCAAACCAGCTATAATATTAAAATCAATTAATTCTAAATCTGATATTGTATATTCATATATAAATATTAAGCTTTAAATTGATGAGGATAATATTTTTCCCATCAATAAAATTATAGTACCACATTCAAGTACAATTGTGCACTTAAATTTATTTAAACATATAATAACAGCTCTTTAATTCAGCATGTTGTGAAACATGATTATACAGAATCATCAAGCGCCAATATAGTTTTAACAGAAGTACAAAAGGTAAATCATGCTAGATAAAAATTTTAACGACTAAAACAGTACATATTTAATATGATTGTGCACATTTTAAACCAGTGTAGACAATAAAAATATCCGACTAAATATTTCGACATTCTAACAGCTATAAAATCAAAATTTGTGCACTAACATTCATTTAATTGAATATTTTTGTGTTAATAAAAACACTGTACATGCTATTTATTAAATATTAGAAATAAATTTATAGTCATGCAGGTTCATACAAAATGTTTCCCAATCGTGCAATTCTCAACATAATTACAAGCAAAGTAGAAAAAGAAAAAAATTCCAAATGACTTTAACAAGAAAGGGTCTCCACTGAATTTCCAAATCGAAAATTCCATAGATAAAGATCAGAAAAAAAACTGTCAGCTTTACATTAATTAACAACAATAGTTTTGAAATGGTTTTTCTTACAAACTTTAAATTATCAGGAAATATTGCAGAATGACAAACTGGCGTCTTCGCCTGCAGACTAATTAGCATCAAAGGTTTTATTCATTAGTAGCTATAAAGTTTTTAAAAAATTAATGTCTTGGGAATCATGTTTGTAAATCTTACTCTTATCAGGTGTTTCATATATATTAATATTTACACATTCAACGAAACATCTATTTCAATGCATTGCCTTATTACTACTGTGCCCAAAAAGTAAGATCAATTTTCTATTTTTTTCAAAAACTCTTTATTTATTCTTCCAAATTTATTTCATCGCCTTCACAGTAATCCCCTCCGGATACAAAGCATTTATGTTAACTTTTTCACCAATCCTCAATGCATGCTAAAAAGTCATCGGCAGGGATGGCCTTCAAAGCACGTTGAATCTCTTCAATCGACTCAAAACGGTGTCCCCAGAGCGGTCTTTTGAGTTTAGGGAATAGCCAAAAGTCGCACGGTGTGAATACGGTGGTTGTGGAGCGATATGGGTTTCATTTTTGGCGAAAAACGTCACGAAGAATCAATGTAGTGTGAGCTGGCTCATTCAGTGTTTTCGGTACCAACCGAGATTTAACGCGTTTGAGGCTCAAAATGGAATTGACCGATTCTTTTGAAAATTCAACAACATCAGCAAAGTCTCTAATTGAATATTGATGGTTTGCAAGCACCAAATCCTTAATTTTTTGGACGTGAGCTTCGTCGGTTGAGGTTGATGGTCAACCAGAGGGCTCTTCATCTTCAACGCATTCTGTGTCTTCTTTGAACTGTTTATATCACTTGTAAACATTTCTTTCCGATATAGAAATGCTCACCGAATGCCTTTTTGCAACATTCTATACGTTTCCGAAAAACAAAATTTAATGCAAGTTCTTTGCTCAATTAATTCAGACATTTCAAAAATCGCAGAAATCACTTTTAGCGTCTCACAAAGCAAGCGTAACTCAAACACTAATGAATATTTTGACATCAAATTTCACACAGATTTCAAGGACAGCGCCAGCAACCTAAAAAAAAAAAAAAAAATTGAAATTCCATAAGCGCCGGGAATTTTAAAAATGAAAATTGGTCTTACTTTTTGGACACAGTATTAGTATATATAACACTCAATTGTATAGATAGTAGTAATTCTTAACACCTAAATGAAAGTTGACTGCTATTTACTTGAATAGATGATTTGAGTTAATTGAGTTGGTACCTTTATCGTAACTCTTTCTAACTCCCTCAGTGTTCATCTCAGGGGGCGGAGTTGGGACACAGTTACAGGGGGGTTGACAGCTTAAAAATGTATCGGTAGGGTTGCCTTCGAATACCGAACATACTGGAGGAAACTCAAAAGGTTTTTCTTCTTCTTAACATTTTAAGTAAAATACGGGAGGGACAGCACATTTCAAGCATCGTGGGTCCTTGGTGTAATAGCGACTGTGGTAAAAGATTGAATGTAATTGTAACATTGCCCCCAGCCGAATCTAGTTTAATGCTGAAGCAGCTGAGGTTGGTTACGTTATACAGTTTGTTTTTCTCCGTCTAGAAAGGACGACAAGAAATAGGACGCATTGTTTTTTGTGTTCCTGTGTTTCAGAGGAGTGCAAAAATTAAGTCTTGAGCTTCTTATTTATGAAATACTTTTCAAACCAGATTTCTGACCAAATACTTTTCTTCGCAATACTCTTCTAATACCTTTCAAACTAGATAAACAGATTATTGTCCAATGCAGCACATTAGTGTGTGTCATGAGCAGACGCCACCGACCGCCCCAATTAATGAGAAATGTGTGAGAAGTCCAGTATAGTATAGGACAGGGGTCGGCAACCTGTGGCTCACGAGCCGCATGCGGCTTTGGATGTGAAACTGCGGCTCTTTAGTTCCATACGCAAATATTATTTATTTTATCAAAAAAAAAAAAAAAAAAAAAGAAACATTTTAAAATCGTTCTGAATCGATTAACGAGGAATCTGAAGAACTGTTTCGTGATTTCAAAAACAAACCAGAAATCTTGAAAAAAATCAAAGATTTGCCACTATCCGCTAAAACAGTACAAGATAGAATAGCTAAAATATCTTCAAATGTAACATATTTGCTGGTGGAAGATATTCAACTTTCTTCTGCCTTATCACTGGCTATAGATGAGTCTTGCGACATAAAAGACACGGCACAAGTTGCCCTTTTGTCAGGTATATGTCTTCCCAAGGTCCAAAAAGAAGAACTTCTAGGATTGCTACCGCTCTCGGGACAAATTAGGTGGGAAGATATAGCGAATGCCGTGCAAAAATGTCTTGAAGACAATAAGATCGATTTAAATGAAATCGTTTCAATAGCAACTGATGGAGCCAGAAGTATGACAGGAAAAATAAAGGGGCAACAACGATTTTTCAGAGCAAAATAAACCACGAAATTCTTACGTTTCACTGCATAATACACCAAGAAGCGCTTTGTGACCAAACATTTCCGGCCGAAATAGTTGAGGTCAGGAATTTGGTAATCAAGATTGTTAACAGCATCTTGCCAAAAGCACTCTACCATCGTCAGTTTAAAGAATTCTTAAACGAAATGGAGACTCAGTATTCCGACCTCCTTCTTCACAATAAAGTGTGATGGCTTTCCAAAGGTAAGGTGTTGAAACGTTTTGCTTTGTGCTTGAATGAAATAAATACATTCCTAAATAAAAAAAAGGCATTAATCACCCTGAGTTAGAGAATGGCAAATGGTTGCAAAATTTTACTTTATGGTGGATATCACAGTGAAATTAAATAAGCTGAATCTAAAAACTGCAAGGAAAGGAAACCCAGACTATGTTTTGGTAGAAGAATTGATTTGTTTTGAAGAAAAATTAATTCTTTTTGCAGAAGATATTCAGAGCAGTATATTACTTCATTTTCAATTTCTAAAGCAATATCGTGATAAAACTAGTGCAACTGTTGGCATGAGGTACTTCAGCACAGTTATAAAAAAAATTAAAGATGAATTTGCTGATACATGTGAGCAATTCAAAAACCAACAAAACCACTCTAGCATTCATAGTAAATCCTCTCAACACAAATAGTAACGAAATCCACATTGAGCCATTTGGAATTGATACTGGATCTCTAGAAATACAATTGATCGATTTAAAAAGTAAAGTTTTGTGGAGTGGTAAATTTACAGAGTTGAAAAGCAAGTTGGAAGAGTTGGAGGTCCAGAAATGTATGTACGTAACGCAACAAAAGTGGGCAACTTTAAAAGAAAAGCCGCGAGTTGAGGCACTTATATTCGACGCATGGAATAGTCTTCCAGATTGCTACACTGAGGTGAAGAAGTTGGCATTTGGAGTGCTGACTATCTTCCAATCGACATATTCGTGCGAGCAAGCGTTCTCTTGCAGGAATATAATTAAAAGTAAAAAGTAAGAAGCCAACTAACAAATGAAAATTTAGAGTCGTGCTTAAAGCAACAAGTTATGAGCCAAATTTATCCAAACTTTCTAAAACCATGCAAAGCCAATGCTCCCATTGAATTTGTTTGCTGAAATGTATGTTATTGTTTTTTTTTATTTTAAGTACAAATTACATTGTTTAGTAAAGTTTAAATTTTCTACTTGAATAACCATGCAAAGGCATGCTCCCATTGAATTTGTTTGTTCAATTGTTTGTTATTGAAGTACAAGTTAGTGTTGTAAGTAAATGTTTAATTGTTTTAATTTTTTACTTAAATAATAAATAATTATCTAATAATGAATAAATAGAATGATATGATGAATAAATAGATATGTTTTCTTATGAATAAATAGATTAGTTTTTTTTTTTTTTTTATCAAAAAACTTTTATTTATGCGAGTACTAACAGGTGGGCTAGTATTATTAAATCGGCGCTACTAGTATTAAATCCATATGATTTTTAGTTAGCCCTAACCTTCAAAAATCACGTGTATAAATTTGACAGCTGACAGTCCAATTTGACAGTCCAATCGACAGTCAGCCGAGAGACTACACGTGATGAACACTAAAAATGCTATAACTCACATACTAATAGCGCAACAGCTATCAAATTTATACACGTGCCTTTTGAAAGTTAGGCTAACTAAAAATTATATGCATTTAATACTAGTAGCGCCATCTATGTGTCAGCCTATGAACTTTTCAGCTTACCTGTTATTTATTGTTGGAAGAAAACATTTTTGTGGCTCTTTAAAATTTTGAAATTTTGTAAATTGCCATTTTTGGCTCTTCCGACTCAAAAAGGTTGCCGACCCCTGGTATAGGATCATCCATCAATTCTACAAATTAATCCAAACCGGATAACAGCTTGCGCAAGAGTCAGGGTCAGGTTAACGCGTTATCACAGGTTTGTCAATTGTATCTGTATCTCCAATATAAAATTTTCATTAACCTGAAATATTATTTGTTCCTTTTTATGCTATACATCATCCCATCTATCGATTTTCATCCCATTGATACACGTTTCTTGATGTACGCCTTGATACACTTCTTGATGCACGCCCCCCCTTCTTGATACAATCTTATTTCCTTAGTGTGTATTATGTGGTGTTTTTACTGTCATCCGAAAAAAAAGGTAGTTTTTGTACGTATTACATACAGGTCAGTTCCCCCAGTAGCAACCTGATGGCCAATTTTCTAGCACCTGGCTATTAATACGACAGTCAGGTTGGAATCCTGGCTGTGGCATGGATGTTTGTTGAGGTTCGGAACCCACATTAAACTGTAGGTCCTGGTCTAATTAGCCTAAACAGTGCAGAAAATGGCCATAGAGCGACAAACCAGAACAAACGCCCTCCCCCACCCACCCTTCATCATTATATTCTTACTGAACCATGAGATCCGGCCAGAAAACAGGGATTGCATAAGGCATTCAAACTTTTTGTGTTTTATCATAATTCTGTTGTTGTTGTTTCTCATCCCACTTGGTAGACAGCTATATTAGATCAGGGTGGTCAACCCGCGGTCGCCTTGAATATTTTTTCCGGCCTTGAGATTTATTACACTTTTACAAAAATATATTTATTTTATAATAACCAAAGTAGAGAAAACAATCCATTAAAAAAATATATTACTTGTGCATCCATATATTCAAAATTAACTGCAGAATTTAAGAAAAAAAATTTAACGTTGATTTTAAAATAATATTCTTGCGAATATATGACAGATATTGCCTGTTTTATTCATGAATTCACAGAATAATTAAATTATATTCTGAGAACTCATGATGCACGCATCTTGGAACATCTAATATAACAAGTTCTATGTTTCACTTTGAAATCAGATCTTAGTGACAATTTTGACCATCAGTGACCTCAATGACCATACGTAGAAACGCAGAATTGATTTTTGATAGCAGAGCAAACCAGACTCTTAGTTCAAGTTTATTTGGCTCAACTTACACCTGCGGTTATTTTTCCTACATTGAGCAGTCTTCGTTCATGCAAACTTGAACCAAAATTAATCCAATAATAAATCCTTATTAGTATCCAATTTTATTTTCCAAAAGCAATTTTCTTAAATATTTATTTATAAAAGTACAATGGAATTCTGGGAGAATACATATATATATATTCTTTTCGGATTCTTAATTCTAGAATACACTGAAGTGACAAAGTCATGGGATAGCAATATGCAAATTTTCAGATGGCAGTAGCATCGCGTAGAACAGGTATAAAGGCGCAGTGCTTTCGCAGAGCTTTCATTTCTGTTCAAGTTATTCATGTGAAGGGGTTTTGACGTGATGATGACCGCACGACGGGAATTAACAGACTTTGAACGCGGAATGTTAGTTGGAGCTAGACGCATGGGTCATGCCATTTCGAAATCGTTAGGGAATTCAACATTCCCAGATCCACTGTGTCAAGAGTGTGCCGAGAGTATGAAATTTCAGGCATAACATCCCACCATGGACAGCGCAGTGGTCGACCGCCTGCACTTAACGACCGAGACCGGCGACGTCTGCAAAGAGTCGTAAATTCTAACAGACAAGCAACACTGCGTCAAATAACCGCAGAAATCAATGTAAGGACGTACAAGGGACTTGTCTGTTAGAACTGTGCGGAGAAATTTGGCTTTCTTGGGCTATTCCAGCAGAAGACCGACTCGAGTGCCTTTACTGACAGAACGACATCGCTTGCAGCGACTCTCGTGGGCACGTGAGCATATCGGTTGGTCCCTAGATGAATGGAAAACCGTGGCCTGGTCCGATGAGTCACGATTTCAGTTGGTAAGAGCTGATGGTAGGGTTCGACCCCACGAAGCCATGGACCCACCCAAACTGTCAGCAAGGCACTGTTCAAGCTGGTGGTGGCTCCGTAATGATGTGGGCTGTTTTTACATGGCATGGACTTGGTCCTCTGGGGCGACTGGACCGAACATTGACTGGAAATGCTTATGTTCAGCTACTTGGAGATCACTTGCAGCCATTCATGGACTTCATGTACCCAAACAACGATGGGATTTTTATGGATGACAATGCCCTATGTCACCGGGCCACAACTGCTCGCGATTGGTTTGAAGAACATTCTGGACAATTCCAACGATTGATGTGTGAAATTCCATTTCTAGTGATTCAGAATCTACTTTTAGCTGTAGCTCCGGTCTCACATGACTGTAGAGCATCACGGAGCAAAAGTCAGACTTCCACCCAAGGGTGCTCCTTTCACAACAGAAGCTGCTTCCTTCAACCATGAGTCCACACGGGTTCGTGGGCTTCGTCTGAATTAGATATCTATCAAGTGGAATAAGTAACAACAACAACAAAAGTTAAGTGAAAGAGTAGAGAAACAAATATCGAAATAGTAAAACAAATATTTTTTAATGGTTTCCTTTTTTTTTTTTTTTTTTTTTTATATTTATATTTTTTATATTTCATTGTTAGTATTATATATTTCTTTACAATGTGCATTTAGTATCATTATTGTTACATTATTAATGTTTACATGTAAGAATAATAGTAAACACAAAAATAATAACTCATTATGTTTCAATTTTCACTCCAAAAAAATTTCTATAGTGGATCTAAATCTAATATGGGGATATATAATTTAATATACCGGCCCGCGAGTTATGATGCATTTTCAAAGTGGCCCACAAAATCATTTGGGTTGGCCACCCCTGATCTAGACCAACTCTAAGAACCCCATGTAGTCATGGAAGTAGGGAAAAGGAGGTAGCTAGTGAAGGGATGGAACACGCGTAGATAGAAATCTGACTTGGCTCCGTGACGCTGAAGAAGGATAGAAGAGCCGTCCGATAGGACATTTAGGGAATACTAACCCGCATTTATGTTTCGTATGGGAGAGAACCCAGAAAAATCCTATCAGATAGTCATCGACTAACGAGGCAAGACGCTGAACATCATAAGGGCCACCGAGTATCCTCGTTTTTAAACAATATCTACAACAAAGCAGCCAGCGGATTGAAATTCAGGCCTAATACTCACCAGCAGCGCGCTGACACTGAGCCACGAGTCGGCCTATCATAATTCTTAATTGTATTAATAATTACTGTTAGTGTGATACAAGTTAAACGTCAAGAAAAATTGGCCTGACTCAGCTGCCCAGTGGCAAAGTGTGCAGTTGGCGTTCGTGGTTCGAACCACCGGCCGGCATTGTTGTAATTACTGCTTTCAGAAACGAGAAAACTCGATGGCGATTGCGACAATATGTAAAAAAGCGTCTCTCATCAATAACTATGCTATGTAGTGGGAGTTTTCCGGGGATTTTCTGATATGACACGCCAATAAGGATCGGTTACTCCTAAAAGTTCTTGCGGAAGGCACTATGATCCCCGTAATCATCCTTCGGTGGAATACTTAAGTGGTACATGAGGTCCACCAATGTTACAACACACACACACACACACACACACACACACACACACACACACACACACACACACACACACACACACACACACACACAACACACACATAATATATACGATATATACAAGGAATGGCTAGCTTCCCTGCCTTTGAAATTCGCATTTTGGGAAGAAATATTTTTTTTCTTTCTATTGCAGCTGGCAAACACAGACAGCTTGGTCTTAGATGCCTTAAGGCAAGTGCTGCACAGACGTACTCACTTTGCATTACCCAGGGGGCGTGTGTAACTTGAAGAAAAGCCACGGACGCTGAGTAACAATGCCCCCGCAACGCTCTATTAGACCGGGACCTACTTTTTAAAGAGAATTGCGAACCACTACAAACAACCATGGCACCGCCGGGACTCGGACTCGAACCCGAAACCTGTGGTACCGAGCGCCAGAGCGCTAGCCACTCGGCCATTCAGGCCCGGGAAGAAATATTTAAAATAACCATTTATTTAGATTTGATAGTAAAACAAATAGTGAGAAACAGAAATATTTAAAAAATTTTCTCTCAGATTCCCCCTTCTCGTCAGCTTTCATTCAGTCTCTCGCAGACGGAGTATGCTGTCTCAGTTTTAAAAGCATTGTATACCTATATGTATTTATTTATTTTGATTTAAAAAGCTGAGTATTTATTTATTTTCATTTTAGATGCAAATTTTAATTTTTTTTTTTATTTTTAAATATTTTGTTCTTGACGTGAGAAAATGCATGTTTGCTTTTAAATAACTTTTAACTATTTTTCATATGGGAAATGTATATATACATATACATATCAGTGGTTCTCAAGCTTTTTGAAGTCGGGGCGCATTTAAAAACCTACAATTAATTGTAGGCGCACTATATACAAATTTCCGAAAAAAAATATGATCAAGTTAAGATCTACCAAGTTTTATTGCCAGGTGATCCCATAGTCTACTCACCAGACAGTAGAATATCCAAGGCAGCAATAGAAATCTTTTTAACATTGAAAAACACATAGACTCTAGCGCTACTAATAACCTAAAAACATGAATGTTACCACTCTAAAATTCTCGGCTGTAGGTCCCGGTCTAATTAGCCCAAAGTGTGCACAAAATGACCGTAGTGCAAGGGTGGCTAACCCAAATGATTTAGCGGCCACTTTGAAATATATCAGAACTCGCGGGCCGCATATAAAATTATATATCCCCATATTAAACATAGAGTCACTATAGACATTTTTTGGAGTGAAAAATTGAAACATAATGAATTACTATTATTGTGTTTACTATTATTCTTACATGTAAACATAGATAATATAATATTAATGATACTAAACATACATTGTAAAAAGAAATATAGAAAACTAAGAATGCAATATAAAAAAATATATAAATATAAACGAAATAAAAAAAATTAAATCATTAAAAAAAATATTCATTTTACTAGTGCGATATTTGTTTCTCAGCTCTTTCACTTAGCTTCTGCAAATCGATCTCAATTTGAATACTATTTTCCCATCGTAATTGGTGTTGCAGGGTAGCATCCTTTATGTTTGAGCGTGCTGTGCTTGGTCAATTTCATTTTATTAAAAAACGATTCTCAGGTGTAAGTTGAACCAAAAGCGCAAACAACTTCAACTAAAAGTCTAGTTTGCTATACTATCAGTACAATCAACTGTGGTTATCAAGCATGGTCACTTAAATGAAACATAGAACCTGTTATATTAGATGTTCCAAGATGCGCGGGCATCATGAGTTCAGAATATAATTTAATTATTCTGCAAACTCTCGTAAATAAAAGCAGTCATATATATTCGCAAAAATATTATTTTAAAATCAAAGTTAATTTTTTCTCATAATTTCGACAGTTAATTTTTGAGTATATATATATTGTTCTAATGCAGCTGGCAAACACTTAGACATTTGCCTTTTATCATATCAGTATTTTAAATGTTTCTTCTAATATAACCAAATGTATATTATTTATTCTTTATTCACTTTAATATTTATATTTTGGAATTGATTAACTTAACTTTCTCTTATAATTTGTGTCATTCTTTTATTGAAACTTAAAATTTTACTACTGAAACCTTAACTGATTTTAAGTACACTTAATTAACCTTTTTTTTTTTTCCTTATAAAAAACTTACAATTGTAATAACTTTCACGTATAAATTGTTGTATGAATACAGCTTTTCTCAAAGTGCAAGATTTTGTTAATTGCAAAATCTTGCATTTTGAGAAAAGCCATTAAAATCTTTAGCAGTATTAAAGATATGTATTAAATTAGCTGTATTAAAATCTCTATTCCATTTTCTATTAACTGAAATGAAACTGATTTAGTTTCATCTCCATCATTTGAGTATACATTTTTTTTTATCAACATATACTGACAGGATCTCTTAATTTAACATATGATGTAATTTTTGATTAATTAATTATAAATGCTACACTGTGTAACTTTTATATACTTATTTTTAACATATTTATCTTTCTTATTATGATTTATTTCTTGTCTTCAATTGCTTGTAAAATTTGAAGACATATTTAAACTGATCAGTGAATGATATTTTTATGTATTATAAAATTTCCTCTATAAATTTTGATAATTTTTTTCATTGATAAATTCACTGATGTAATAAATTTGCAGTACAATATTAATTTCAGAAGGAAAAATAATCGACTGAAAGTGAAATTTATTCATTTATTGAATTAATGTACACACTCAGAAAAGAAAAAAAAAATAATCCTGATAGTCTTAGTTAATTGATCTGTAATTTCAGAAATCTTGCCATTTAATTAAGGATGAAAGAAAGTAAACTGGCAATACATTTTTTTTTTTAGTTTTAAAATAGGGCTAATTGTTGCTTATTGTAAAAATATTGCAATAAATTTTATATCATATATATATTATACTTGTTTTTCATATCAATCTAATTTTCTTTTTGGCATATTTGAAAGTTATATATTAAAGAAAGTACTGTTCTCTGTGAAGAACCGGTGATTTGCCAATGTAAATTAGTTTAATCATTATTAAAATTATAATAATTTAAAAATTAAGATATCATGTATAATTTTATATATCAGAAGTAATTTAAAAAAATGCTTCTTCTGTTAATAGTCCTTAGCTAACTTTAAAAATATAAATTAGTTCAATTTTTTTCTGCATCAATTCGCATTCTATGCTAATTTTTGTTCCTTTAGATTATTATTAAATTTTTTTTTTTTTCACTTTAAAATAATAACACTTTACATACATTTTACTCTATGAAATTAAATTTTTTTACAGTTGGTTTCTGGCTTCATCGAAAGTTGCTCAGCTCGCAAAAATCTCTCAGCTCGGAGATTTCTGAATTCTGAAAAAAATATATATATATATATATATACTATCACCTATATTCTTAATGTTCCACAGTATAGAAGAATGTTTAAAGAATTTTTTTTTTTTTTTTTTTTAGCATCCGGTCTGGGGTGCATAAATACCCATGCATGCAGCTGCAGGCCTCAGTTGCAGCCAGCAACTCCGCCTGGAATGGTTTTTATAAATGGACTACTACTTACTACTTATGGACTACACTATTGCCTGGCACTATTGGACACTATACAATGTTACACTATGGACTTGTGATGGGTGATGGAAGAATAGATACTATAGAGTTTTTTTTTCATATCCTGTTTGGGCTGTATATATACCCGTGCTTGGAGCTGGGCCAGTCAGTTGCTTCGGCAACTCTACTTGGAATGTTACTTTGGATACATGCCTCGATATTCAATCGAGTCGACAAACATTTTTATAAGGGCGAATTCAGCAGAACCACGTCCTCGTCGTGCCTCCGGTAACGAGCCCATGCTCGGCCAAGAGTTCTGCTGCTGTGGATGGATGTCTGAGGTAAGTATACATCTGTTTGATACATTGGTCAACGTACATTTATTCTTCTCAACGGTTCTGAAAGATGCTGTTCTCAAATGAATCGTTTCACCCGGCGTAATAGCTCCTGCCGAGCTGTCGCTACTCAGAAGCGGTTATCCCGACTTACGCAGTATTAAGGGAGCCATGTCATAGTTACAACGCTGTATCACCGCCACTCTTTTTTTAAAGAGTGGTATGGGGTACAGGCGGGCAGTAATATCCTGACAAAGATGTTTTCCTGACGAAAACTCGCGGAGATGAATCCCGTGCCCGAACGGTACTGTAATAAGGAAGGATTAACCCGGATCCCTGCATTGGGTGGCTGAGTGCGATTCCTGAAACGTGTGTAGTTTGAGGACAGTATCGGAAGTAATCATTGTGTAGAGATGTGCGTCTGACTTGTGTGTCGAATGGATTCTTTTCACAAGGCATCTACAGAAGATAAGAATTCTCACAAGAAGAGTTCAATCCAATTTGAAATCTCACAAGAAAGAGAAAAAAATCCATGTGTTGGAGATCCAGTAGGCTCGATATTCAATCGAGTCTACAACCAGTTTTTTGGGGGCGAATTCAACAGAACCACGTCCTCGTCGTGCCCCTGGTAACGAGCGAAAGCTCGGCTAAGAGTTCTGCTGTTTCGATGTATGCCGTGGGTAAGTATATATTTGTTTGATACATTGGTTAGCGTACATTCTACTTCTTCTCAATGGCTCTGAAAAATGCTGTTTTCAAATGAAGCGTTTCGCCCGGCGTAATAGCTCTTGACGAGCTGTCGCTACTCAGAAGCGGTTATCCCGACTTACGCAGTATTAAGAGTGCCATGTCATAGTTACAACGCTGTATCACCACCACCTTTAGGGGTGGTATGGGGTACAGGCGGGTAGTAATCTCCTGACAAAGATGTTTTCCTCACGAAAACTCGCGGAGATGAACCCCGTGCCCCAACGGTACTGCTATAAGGAAGAATTAACCCGGATCCCTTCATTGGGTGGCTGAGTGCGGTGCCTGAAACGTGTATAGTTTGAAAACAGTATCGGAACGAGTCATTGGGTTGAGAGGTGTACGTCTAGCTGCGTGTGTCAAATGGGTAACTTTTCCCATGGCATCTACAGACGAAGAAAACATTTCTCACCAGAGTTCCAGACGTCCACAGAACAAGTTTCACATTTCCCAAGAAGAAGAAGTTTCACATGTCCACAGAAGAAGAAAACATATCCCAAGAAGAGTTCCAGATGTCTATAGAAGAAAAAATACACGATTTGGAGAATGTTCCAGATCCAGTAGGCTCGGTATTCAATCGAGTCTACAACCATTTTTGGGTTCGAATTAAGCAGAACCATGTCCTCGTCGTGCCCTGGTAACGAGCAATAGCTCGGCTAAGAGTTCTGCTGTCACCGGCCAACTAGGTCGTTTTTTACCAAACTGCAATGGATTCGTCAACTCTTAAACATGACATGCATTATGAAAACTGGATGAAACTGCCGTTAATGCAACTTGAAACTTGTACAAACCACTGTTGACTAGAACCAAAATTCTTTTAAAGCAAACGAGACACTGTCCACTCTAGAAATGACACCTTATATTTTATATATACAAAATGGCCTGCTGTTGAACGAGTTGAAGACAGTGACTCGCTTAAAATCTATTTATAGATATTTGGTCAATCTAAAAACAGTTGGTTTCTGGCTTCATCGAAAGTTACTCAGCTCTCAAGAATCTCTCAGCTAAGAGATTTCTGAATTTGAAAAAAAAAAAAAAAAAAAAAAAAAAAAAATTAATAATAATATATATAATGTACTATATAAAATAACTGACTCACCTGCTCTCTCTGGCTCATTAAACATAAGCTAAGGTTGTCTTGTTTAACAACTGTAAAAATGCTTTTTTTTTTTTCATTTCTGGCCTGGGGTGCATAAATACCCCCACATGTGCAGCAATCCTTCATTTTATGCTTGGCAGTTGAAATGATCAGACGTGTATTCTAACTCGCAGTATGAGTATATGCGGACACCGTAAACGTACGTATTCTACTACTGCAGAAAAGGATTTTACACAACACTTTGACAAGAGTAACGATACTGAGATAGATTCGTCAGTTTCTAAACTTGAAATACAACACGAAAACTTGCAACATTTAAAGAATCTTCTGTCGATAAAAGTTGAAACGCCACCCCTTTGTGCAGCGTGACACTTGTACAAACCAGGGTTGGGCAGAACTAAAGCCCTTTTTAAAACAAACGAAACCCAATTTGAACGAGAAATGTAATGCTTTCCAATTGAAAAGGAGAAAAAAGCACACATTACGAATCAGACCTTTATATTCCCTAGACAAAATGGCCTGGTGTTGCACGAATCGAAGAAACACAATGATTCGTAATGGAAACGATACATTTCTAGCTTGACCCATTTTAAAAAAACATACATGAATTGTTTTCCAATAACGCTGTTGATAGAGATGATTATCAAAATGAATGACAACTTTTACTTGACGACTGTAAAAGTGTGTCGGATCCATTTCAGACCTCACCAAAAGCTGATTAGCTCTTAAAAAGTCTCTCGGCTCAGAGATTCATGAATATAAAACTATAAAAACATCAATGACTTTGAATGTAAAAAAATTCTGTCTCAATTATTTAAAATTTATTTATATATATTTGGATATTTGGTCAAACTGGAAACAGTTGGTTTCTGGCTTCATCGAGAGTTGCTCAGCTCAGAAAAATTTTCTCAGCTCACCAAAAAAAAATATATATATATATATAATATACTATATAAAATAACTGACTCACCTGCTCTCTCTGGCTCATTAAACACAAACTAAAGTTGTCTTGTTTAATGACTGTAAAACGGCTCTCATAGACTCCATGTTATAAGGGGGTGAAAATAATAGCCCCCTGATAACATTACACCTATGTTAACGACTGTAAAACAGCTACCACTGCTTATTTCCGTTTCCAAGTGTGGCTGTTTTACAGTCGTCACCCATAGGTGTAATGTTAAAGATTTGAACGAAATAAATTTTTTTTTCGTATCCGGTCTAGAGGGTATAAATACCCAGACTTGTACGCCAACACTTAATTTTATGCTTGGCAGTTGAAATGATCAGACGTGCATTCTAACCCTCAATATTTACCAAGCACGTTGACGACACTGCAATGGTAAACTCTTAAACTCAATGTACAATCGCCAACTCTTAAACATGAAATGCATTATGAAAACTTTATAAAACTGCCGTTCATGCAATTTGAAACTTGCACAAACCACTGTTGCCGAGAACCAAAATCCTTTTTAAAGCAAACAAGACACTATTCACTTTAGAAAGGACACCTTATATTCTATATATACAAAATGGCATGCTGTTGAACAAATATATAACCCACATGATCTAAAGCTTGAGTAATGATTCTCGAAAAGAGTAAAAATTTTAAAGTCTAAATAATGGTCGTGGGAAAACGGTATCTCTGATGACACCACAGACAGTCAACCTTTCAGAGATTTCTCAAGAGTAAAAAAATTACCAGAAGCTGCAGAGCTCTGACAAATCTCTCACAGCTCTAAACTTTTATTACTCAGTAGTTAAAAATCTATTTATAGATATTTGGTCAATCTAGAAACAGTTGGTTTCTGGCTTTATCGAAAGTTGCTCAGCTCTCAAGAATCTCTCAGCTGAGAGGTTTCTGAATTCTGAAAATATATGTATATATATACTAGTTGACCCGGCAAACGTTGTTTTGCCGTATACATTATTTCGATAAAATATTTTTTTAGTTATGATGGAGTTATTATGAATATGGTTATGAATGGAAGAGGAATGGAATGTTGCAGACAATGATGGCCTATAAAATGATAATACACTAACCATTTATTTATTTTATCTTTTATACTTTATTAAATTAACAAATATATTTTAAATTACATTATATAATAGCTGTATGTACATCAAAAATAGTTATTTACATATTTACTACTAATTATGGCAATTAAAAAAAAAAATAATCAACATCAATCTCTAAGTGCAATGGAATGTACAATATTTTTGGTTAGTCCGTCTTTAGCCAACACAAACAAACTGAATGGTTTACCCACACGCGAACATGCCACGTATAGTTGTCCATGGGAAAAACATGGTGTGGCCAAATCTAAGCCACAAACAGACATCGTTTGGCCTTGCGACTTATTGATTGTCAATGCGAATGCCAATCTAATTGGAAATTGAATACGTTTGAATTCAATTGGCCCATCTGTGAGTATCATAGGGATTCGTGGCAGCAATATATATTTTCGCCTCGGTACTTGCCATTCAAAATGCTGGCTTCGATAACGTTTTTCATTAATTTTTTAATGACTAATCGTGTTCCATTGCACAGCCGTGGTAGGTTCAAATTATGAATCAAAATAACCGGAGATCCAACCTTTAATTGTAAATGATTCAGTAGCATGCCTGGCAAATTCAATGAATTCAAAAACTCAATTGGATAATTTACAGCTTCATTGGCATCGCAAACTGTATCGATAGATTTGTATGACACCAAGTCCCCTGGCAACAACTGTTGTATCTTGGAATTTAAACCATTGACGTCCACATTTTTTGCTGCCAAAATTGCTGTTTCTGCAAACCAATCAATATTTTTGAATTGTACGCATACATCGAGAAATATGTGTTAGATGAGAATATTTTGCGAGTCGATGATTATCCAGAAATCTGTCGGCAATTTTATGCATCCAGTATTTTCATGTACAGCAACTTTTCCATCGCCCATATCTAACAGTTGTTTTGAGAATGTTTCAGCGGATGGATCTTGAAGCATTTGAACGCGCATGTTTACTTTTATTTGTATTTTTTCAACTTTACCCCACAGTGACGATGATTTTAAGCAAGCGTTGATCTCATTAGCGTACGTTGAACGTGGAATGACAGGAAGTGTTTGACTGAAATCTGTTGTTGAAAGGAGCAACAGAGTGCCGCCAAATAGTTTGTCATTGTTTTTTATATCCTTCAATGTCCTGTTCAATGCCTCAATCGAATGTTTGTGTGTCATAGTGCATTCATCCCAGATGATAATTTTGCACTGTTTCAGCACTGTGGCCAGGGACGATTGTTTCTTTTACATTGCACACTGCATCTGGGTTATTTTTTGAATATTCAGTGGCAGCTTAAATGCTGAAGGAGCTGTTCTGCTCCATCTAATAAAGTGGCTGCAATCCCAGATGATGCAATGGCCAATGCGATGCTATTCTTTGGTCGTATCTCGGTAAGAAGTAGCGAAAGAGAAATGTTTTGCCAGTTCCACCTGGTGCTTCCAACAAAAAAAAAAAGAATTCCCTTTGGCCTGCCGAAACTGCCAGCATAATGCGGTCATAAATGGTTTTTTTTCATCAGTCAATAGTGGGACATTGCGAGTAACAATCGCTGCCATTTCTCCAGTATTGTATACTGCAGTTCACAACTCATATCAGTGTTGATTAAATCAGATGTACTTCGATTTGGTGAACTCATACCAAAATGACTGATTTGTAAATTGGCAGTGACAATGCAAAGATCCTCGATAGCCATCAATGCTTCATTGTACATTGCGTCGCTGAATGATATCGTTAGATCGTTTTCACCTTGTACGATGTCGATGCAATAGTGCAATCTTCCGTCATTCAATCTTTGTGATTATCCCACAACACTTGCGCTCGAGCTGGGAAACATGTAGTCAACACTATAGCGAATAGTAGATGAATTTGTGTTCCTGTACAGCTTAATGCTGCTTCAGTAAGCATACTGTCCCAATGATTGTCGTCTTCTAGCAAGACTAGCAAGCCTAGTGCAAGGCATGCATCTTTATTCGTTGGATACTGTTGTCCATTTACTTTATGCATATCTTAAAATGACAATGGACCCGTGACATTAACCAACAACAGTCGCAGATAAAAGCAGTCAGTCTGCCTTGGATTGACTGTATATACAGGACCCAAATATTTGATTTGAATAAACCGAGAGATGCATCAACTGGTGTGCCTTACTTGCGGGGCATCCATTTTTTGATTGAGTTCACGTAAAATAATAGCGTGTTACTTCTAAATAGAGTAGTGTTTGTGCGAAAGCACCAAAAGCATCGGGACGGTTACACAATTCAAAAAATTCGGTGAGTGTAGTTTGTGGGGATTTATATCACGATCAAGCGCTGTCTCAGTGGTGAAAATACGCGCAATTATAGCTGTGGATAGCTGCTGGATCCCGTTCATGAATTGGGAAACCGAAGATACGCCAGACAGCTTCATTGGAGCTGATGTACTGGCCAATTTGGTAGTTCGTTATTTCATCGGTGTTATTCAATGGAGGAGCAATCACATTTGTATTTTCAATTCTAAATACAGCCATATCACTTCCTTTATTCACATACTTGCAAATATATTTGATGCCTTTTACCGAACTGCAGAACTAACATTAATATGAGCATTGAACGTTTTCTCTCAGCAGAGGTGAATATGGTACAAACCAACGATTAATGTTGAACAATTCCCTAACTGTAAATGAAACATATACATATATCAAATTAAAGTACTTAATGGTGAAAAACAGTAAAAATATAATTGTATTTTTAACGTAAAAACGAAAGTCACTAACAGTCATAAATTTTACGTTATCTCTCTTTCAAAATAAAGTTTATGCTTTCGATAATCTTATGCTTTTCGAATTGCAAATAACACTTACTTTACTGGAATCGCAGATTCGCCACTAATAAAGTAAATTACAACACAATTACATTTGTAGTTAAAAAACGCAACAACAGCCATCTTTATTTTTCTTAGGAACAATAATAAAATTGCTAATTTTGCTTATCTAAACATTAACACACACACTACACGTGCAAATATAACAGTATTTGTTCTTCCTTATTATTTGACTTACCTTTAACAATGATAAAACACGTATATTTATTTAACGCGTAAATATTTTTAAATCAAACTATTCCCACAAAAATGTTGCGTATAATGTATACAAAGCAACGGTCGCTGTTGGTGCGAGTTCACAACACGTGTTGATTTATATACGATCACTTAATTAAATAAAAGTAAAAAAAATGAAGCCGATTAAAGACTTTAATTTTTGTTTCTTAAACACACGTGCTGTAATGTCATGACTAAAAAAATTAAAAAAAAAATACATTGTTACCGACTAACATTGTTTTGTCAAACAAATTTTAAAAAAATATTTAGGGTGACCACCCTTATCACTTAGAGGTTTAAAAATAGATTACTTGACCGATTCGCAGACCTCCAAATATAACAAAAAAATTTCATAAGAATCGGTCAAGCCGTTTCGGAGGAGTTTGGCAACAAACACTGTGACACGAGAATTTTATATATTAGATATAATATAATATACCTTATAAATATAAACTCACTCACCTTTTGCCTTTAAATAAACATTAGGGATTTGGGTTTGTGAAAATTGGACACACATACGGTGGCACAATAATCGCTTCATTTCATGACAATTGAAAAAAAAAAAAAGAATAAATAGCTTTTAAAAACATTACAAGTTTTCAGTCTGCTAGTTCCATACATGTTTGTAGGGGAGAACAAAAACATTAGATTGGTTTGTAATACAAAGTGCCTCATTGGCAACCAAAACAACCCTTTCCAACGTTGGTAAATAAAACCAACCTAAAAAATGGGGGAGAATTCAGTCCATTGGTTTTAAACCCAATGGACCAGATTCTCTCCCATTTTTTTGAAGAGTGTTTTACTCGAATGGCTTGGCTTGACAGAGGGGACACGTGTCGTGACCCATGCTTCTCCATTGAATCAAACAGTCTCGATGATATTCGTGCGTGCAAGAAACCTTGTATCGGTCCCACATTCTCAACAGACATAGGGCGCAAGTGTTGTGAGATTGGAAACAGTTTTTGGGTGACACTTGCACGAATACATGTAGTTGAGAATGTATTCACCCACCTTGGAGAAAAGAACCCCGCGTCTTTTTCAAAGTGGGGTTCTCTCCATTTCAATGATTTAATGGCCAGGGTGTATAGTAGGTTCTTGACGGAACTTTCAAACAGAGTCAAATAAACTTGTCTGGCGACTCTTCTGCCGTAACGGGTGCACTTGTGGAGGCTGCCGCTCACTAGGACGTTCAATTTTATCAATTGCCATTTTCTCCTTTTCACCACAGTCTGGAAACTGCGGTTCAACAAGACGCGGATCTTTTAAAAGCAGGTGTCGGTCGTCCACGATCACTTTGGGCAGTTTCAAGCACGACAGCACGGCACCCCACTTGCAACAGTTGTGGTTGAATACCGCTTAAAAAACAACTCATGTTTTGGTATTTTTAGCCAAATATCGGTCCATACCCGACGAAGAGCATAATCTGTTTGCATGATTCAGGTCTAGAAGGATTGAGGCAAAGGGGAAAGCATCGTCTTTTATAGGGATGTGCCCGTGACGTGGTAAAGGAAGCGGATGGGCGCCGTCTGACCTCGTGGTGAGACAGGATGCGATAAAATTATCTCACATACCACACGTAAAAAAACAACACGTCTTGAGTGGTCCAAGTTTGGATGCAAGATGCTAATCATTTCAACTAAAAACGTCTCTCAATTTAACATGACACCTATGGGTGTCGACTGTAAAACAGCCATAATTTTTTTCAACATCTTGTCTAGGTGTATAAATACCGCGATATGAAAGCGCAGCCGAATCATTCTCAGAATTAACAGACTTTGAACGTGGAATGAAGTTGGAGCAGACGCATGGGTCATGCCATTTGAAATCGTTAGGAATTCAACATTCCCAGATCCACTGTGTCAAGAGTGTGCCGAGACCTGGAAATTTCAGGCATAACATCCCACCATGGACAGCGCAGTGGTCGACCGCCTGCACTTAACGACCGAGACGTCTGCAAAGAAGTCGTAAATTCTAACAGACAAATGCAACAGCTGGCGGTCAAATAATCGCAGAAATCAATGTTCGACGTACAAGGGACTTGTCTGTTAGAACTGTGCGGAGAAATTTGGCTTTCTTGGGCTATTCCAGCAGAAGACCGACTCGAGTGCCTTTATCAAAGAACAACATCGCTTGCAGCGACTCTTGGGCACGTGAGCATATCGGTTGGTCCCTAGATGAATGGAAAACCGTGGCCTGGTCCGATGAGTCACGATTTCAGTAGGTAAGAGTTGATGGTAGGGTTCGAGTGTGGCGCACAGACCCCACGAAGCCATGGACCCAAAGCTCCGTCAGCAAGGCCCTGTTCAAGCTGGTGGTGGCTCCGTAATGGTGTGGGCTGTTTTTTCATGGCATGGACTTGGTCCTCTGGTGCGACTGGACCGAACATTGACTGGAAATGAACTTATGTTCAGCTACGAGATCACTTGCAGCCATTCATGGACTTCATGTACCCAAACAACGATGGGGATTTTTATGGATGACAATGCGCCATGTCACCGGGCCAAAAACTGTTCGCGATTGGTTTGAAGAACATTCTGGACAATTCCAACGAATGATCTCAGCCACCTAGATCGCCCGACATGAATCCCATCGAGCATTTATGGGACATCATCGAGAGGTCTGTTCGTGCCCAAAATCCTGCACCATCAACGCTCACAATTATGGACGTCTATCGAACAGATATGGCTCAATATTCCTGCAGAAGACTTCCAACGACTTGTTGAGTCCATGCCACGTCGAGTTGCTGCACTTCGCCGGGCGAAAGGAGGGCCGACACGATATTAAAAGGTATCCCATGACTTTTGTCATAGTGTATATATATATACTCTATAAAATAACTGACTCACTTGCACTCTCTGGCTCACACCTATGCACTTTTAAATGTCCTTTTCAAGATACTCTTTATGAATAATTTTTATGTGTTTAGAAAAAAAATGGGGATAGAATGCTGAGCATCTATCCCCATTTTTGCGAAAATAATTTGAATCTTGGCGACTGAAAAAGGACTGGACTTGTGTAAAAACAAATAAATTGTTGAATATTCTACATTGTTCAACATGTAAAGTTTGGGTGACCAATCTCCCAACATTTGCGGGGGATATCCACATTCAATGTGTAAATACTTTAGGAACTATTCTGCATTCTAAATGGTTGTATCCACCATGGAAATGAAGTTGTACACAAGTTGAAAAAAATACCAAAGGAATGGATTCAAAACCACATGAATGTCAAGTCCACCCAAAGTTGATCATGTATATAAAAATTTAAATTTCTCTGCCTATCCAAATGTGTGATCCATCCAGAAAAAAACCTCGTAAAAACGACTTTGGAAATGTTACAAAACACTGCCGGATACGTCAACGGATGCATATCTCCCTCACATCCTGCCAGACGTTTCTAAAAACCCACGTGCGTCACACTTCCCGTCTGAAAGGGTATATAAACCCCAGTCTGTCGAGCTGTAGGCATCACTTGCTTTCGTTGCCTCTCAGAGAAACTTGCTCCTTTAGCCACCTCTAAAAGATGAGCGACACCGCAGATGCAACCTTTAAATCGATACTGGAAGATTTGTACGATCCAAACTCTACTTTTGCCCCCAATCGACACAAGACTATTTGGATCAAGTCTTGTCGCCGCCGATCGAAACGCCAATGGATCTGGATTTCTTGGACAATTTGGAATCTCTACCTGTGGCTGGACCCGATGGACGATCGGTTCCAATGGATTTCAACGATTTTTTGAATTGGGCCGATACACTGCTGCCACCCAACCAGTAGCTGAAAAGGACTTGAATGCTGCCACCCAACCAGCAGCTAAAAGGGACTTGAAAAGAATGCTGTTGAACGAGGACGATTGCGCTGAACGCGTCATCCCTGCTGCGAGAAAGGACTTGTCGAAAATGTTTGAGGAGCCCATTCATCCCGATACTAGCCAATCTACTAACATGTCGAAACACACAGAGGATTTCCTTTGTTGGAAGAGGGAGAGTTGGACTATGAAGAATTGGACGATACCGAATCGCCCTCGACGACATGCAGTGGTTCAACAGACAGCAAACGACCCTCGACTGCTGGCAGTGGCGATGATTCTCGAGTGCAAGACAGTGCTAAAACCCATCCAACGGAAAGGGTGCATCGTGTCATCACTCCAGAAACTGCAAAGAAAGAAACGTGCAACGAGAGGATACAGATGCGGGGTGGAAAAGAACTTTGGACGAGTCTCCTGCTCCAGAAAAATTGGACAGAGTTTTCTTAGTGGATTCTGAAACGAAAAACGAGTTTAGTCTCATTTCACAAACTTTGACAAATGCACAAGCCATCAAACTGGACCCAAGCGATAGGCTTGTGCAACCGTGTCCGTATTGCCAAGACAAGGATTGCCACCGCTGGTTGGCAGTAAGGGAAGGAGTTGGGAGACTGGTGAGTGTGTAGATATCGATCCTATAAGACATTGAATAAGATGATGAATAACTTTTATGTGTGCCAAAAAATGGGGATGGAATGCTTTGGAGCATTCTGTCCCCATTTTTTTATGATACATGATTTGCCAATCTTGGCGACTGAAAAATAGTTGGACTTGTGTAAAAAACCAAATAAATTGTTGAATCATCTACATTGGATTTGTAAAAAAAAATGAAATAAAAAAATGATTTTTTAAATAAAAGATGGATTAGTTTCATTTCTTTGTGTTGTGTGCTTGGAAATTATATATAAAAAACTTGTTGAATCCATTGAAATGTGGCTTCTGCAAATGCTCAAAAAGAAATCACAACTTTTGCATAACGACTGTAAAACGGCCTCCGTAGACCCCATGTTACAAGGGGGGGAGATTCTCCCCTTGTAACTAAGCACGACTAATGCATCACGAAAGAGTTTGTGAAAAGATTTGTAACCGAGAAATATAGGTAAACACATTGGTTGCCGCTTCGTTTATTCCATATTAGTAGCTACTTACTCACATCTAGAGTTTAAATATAATAAGAGTACAAAAGTAAAATTTTTCAGAACCAACCAACATAGAAACATTCATCAAGTATAATGTAGATATTTATTCAATGCTGCAACAAGTCTCTGTTAGACAATTGTAAAAAAACTGTAGTAAAAATAATTACAAGTCCAATTCAGTTTCAGTCGCCAATGTCGGCCGATAATTTGACACAAAAAAAAAAAAATGGGGTATCGTTTCCAACTTCTCATGTGAATGGGAAATTGGAAACGATACCCCTTTTTTTTTTTTGCCATTCTAAAAAGAATGAAGTTAATAGAATTGTGAAATGTATATTATTCTTGACAAAACACAAAGGTTTTGTATCTTCACGATTCATTTCGAGAATGACGGATTCTTTTGGTTATAGAATGAATCATTTCAAGAGGATCGTGTATTGGATATTGTGCTTTGTAAGATAAATCTTGTCCAAAACGTTGTCCCGGCAATCTACGACAACCTCCTCCCCTTCTCATCATTCATCTGCCGCTGTTCTTCCTCCAAAGATTCCAAATATCTTGCAAACGTAAAAGAGATCCGTTTTGCACGAGGAAGTGTTCCGTTCACCTGATTGTTACACGAAACTGGGACTTGCTGTGACAGTTCATACAGATCCTGCACTTGGGGGTCTCACCCCAAGCACTTTTTTTCATTTCGCACACCGGCAGGCCGCAGGACACGAAAAAGTCTTTGATTTCGTCACCCTTGACGGCCCCGTACAGTCCTCGTCCTCGGTCCTTTTCGTCGTAGAGGCGTTTTACTTCACCACGGACACTCTCCAAACGGTTGTATCCACGGAAGGGAAAGCTGAGCTTGGATAGGTTTCGAAAACCCATCGGTTGGCTCGAACGTTCTTGGCAGTGAATCGTTCGGAGGTAATGTCGACCGTTATACAGGCCGACTGGCGGTCTCAAAGGGCAGATAGGGATATCTCCACTGGAGCAGTGCCATTTGCCGTAGAGGCAAAGTGACAGTGGCCAACAAAACCAATATCGCAGATGGGAATCATTTTTAAAAGTTTGATAAGCAGCTCTAGAAAGGCAAAGAGCGAATGACTCGACTCGGCAGCTCGCTGAGCTTTTTATACACGTCCAGAACCAGGAAGCGATAAGCGCCCTTTGAGCTCTTGGGTAAGACGCTGATTATAAAAACAAGATGTGATAAGCCCTATCTACAACAGCAGGCAGCCGCCTAAAAAGGAAAAAATAGCTCATGATTGTCGTCCAAAACTTGATTTAATATTGTATTTTTTATGTCCAAGACGCATTCATTTACCAACGTTTTCACAAAAAAAATATCGGGTTAAAATTCTAAAAAAGATTACACCCATGTGGGGAACAAATGCAGTAGAACAAACCAAACATAGAAACGAGTATGAATCATTGTAAAGGATCATAAATGCACAAGTCCCATTCACTTTTCAGTCGCCAATGTTGGCTAATAGTTTGTCGCAAAAAAATGGGACCACCACTTTTAAATTCTCTTTGGTGTTTCAAAGAGAATTTAAAAGTGATGACCCCATTTTTTTTTTTGCTTCAAAGAATGAATTATTTTAAGATAATTGTGTATTGGAGATTATGTTTCTCGAAACAAATCTTGTCCAGTACACGGTCTCAGCATTCGATGACAACCGATTCCATGTCCATGTCCTCCCCCCTCCTGTTGCTACTGCCCTGCTGCTCGTCAGCAACAGTGTTTATCGGCAGCTACTCTCTACACCATCCAAATATCTGGCAAATGTAAAAGATATTCGCCTGCTGCAGGAGGAATCGTCGCCGCGCAGGTGGTTGTCGCAGTTCATTGAGTACTGCTGCGAGAGTTCTTGCAAATCATCGTATTTGGGGGCCCAGTCCCCAAGCACTTCTTTTCGGATTTCGCAGACGGGAAGGCCGCACGATACGAAAAAGTCTTTAAGTTCATCGCCTTTGACGGCGACATACTGTCCTCGTCCACCGTCCTTTTCGTCGTACAGGTTTCTGACGATGGCTCGAACTTGGTCCATACTGTTGTATCCACGGAATGGAAACTGTAGTTTCGACACGTTTCGGAAAGCCCATCTGTTGGCACGACGGTTCTTGGCCGTAAAGGGTACGCCTGTGATGCAGGCCGACTGATGGTTTCGAAGGGTTGATAGAGATATCTCCACGGGTATTTGTGGGGTTATCCCACAAAGCCAATATCGCTGATAGGGATAATTTTTTTTTTTTTTTTTTTATCGCAAGATGTGGAAAAAAAACAACACTGCCCTCTCGAGAAGAAGAATAAGAAGAGCGAATGACTTGGGAGAGATTCCCCGCTGAGCTTTTATACACGGCCAGAAGCAGGAAGCGCCCTTTGAGCTCTTGGTGTGTGCAAGACTTTTGATTACACAACAGGATGTGATAAGCCCTATCTACAACTGCAGGCATCCGCCTAAAAAGGAGAACAAATATCACATCATTGTCCTTCAAAAAACTTGATTTAATAGTGTTCATGTCCAAGGAACATTCAATTTTCAGTCGCCAATGTTGTAACCCATCAAAGCATTAGAAGCATCCTTTTTTTTTTTTTTTTTTTTTTTTTTTCGTATCCGGTCTGGAGGGTATATATACCCAGTCTTGGACGCTGCTGGATCATTTACAACTTGGACTGCCTACTGAAAACATCTTAAACTTTGCTTGCCTGCTGGTGGAAAAAAAAAATAGAGTAACGATACTGCAATAGATTCGGCAGCTCCTAAACATGAAAACTTGCAACAGTGGATGAAAATGAAAACGTTTTAAATGGAAAACTGAGAATGAAACTATAAAACAATAATAACTTTGAAATGTAAAAAAATTCTATTACTTAATAATTTAAAATCTATTTATAGATATTTGGTAAATCTAGAAACAGTTGGTTTCTGGATTCATCGAGAGTTGCTCGGCTCGCAAGAATCTCTCCGCTCAGAGATTTCTAATTTTTTGAAAATATATATATATATATATATATATATATATAATATACTATATAAAATAACTGACTCGCCTGCTCTCTCTGGCTCATTAAATAGATATGTAGATAATTGGTCAATCTAGAAACAGTTGGTTTCTGTCTTCATCGAGAGTTGCTCGACTCGCAAGAATCTCAAATCAGAGATTTCTGAAATTCGAAAATATATATATATATATATATATATATTATATACTCTATAAAATAACTGACTCACTTGGTCTCTCTGGCTCACCTATATTCTTAATGTTAAATGTGATGGGTGGTATACTTTACTTTTTTTTTTTGCATCCGGTCTGGAGGGTATAAATACCCAGTTTTGGACGCTGCTGGATCATTTACAACTTGGACTACCTACTGAAAACAACTCAAATCCTGCTTGCCTGCTGGTGGAAGAAAAAAAATGATGCGCAATACTTTGCATCTCTACCCTATACCGTGCCCAGAAGACTACGACATTCTTCAAGGATTTGGAATGGTCCGTATCCTCAAGGACCACCACCCACTCTGTATACACACTTTCAAACACATCCAACTGTTGGGTATGCTCCAACTCTTGTGAATAGTTGGTTTCAACCGCAGCCCGCATACCCAAATAATAATTATTCTCCAAATGGTTCGTATACTCAACCGACTACGAGCTTGGGTGTGTTTCTAAATTATTCACATTTTATGCCTCCACAGCCAAGTGTTCGATATCCTTCTTCCAATATATATTCACATTCTATTCAGCCACAACCCATGCATTCAAAATCTACTACTAGTATAGAGTGTCCGTTTCTCAAATTGCCCAAGGAAACGATTAAATTTTCCAAAATGTTGGACGATCCCGAAGGGTTTTTCGAGCAGTGAAGCCCACCAATTCTTTCGATTCGTTGGGATACGACGTCTACGTGCCAAACTACCCGTCAAAGGACATTATTTATTATTTGGAGCCCGGACGACAAGCCATCATCGACACGGGCATCGTGTTGGAAATACCACTCGGCCTGCCAAAGCATGTTCGTATAGCTGCCATGGTCAAAAGACAAATCGTCGGTCGTCACTCGCTATCAATTGGCGGTCGAAGCGGGTGTCATCGATCCCACGTACAGAGGATCCGTCAAAGTGGTGGTGAGAAACAGGAGCGACAAGACTGTGTTTTGGCCAAAAAGGGATGAAACTGGCACAAATCGTGTTTCAATTGCACTGGTGTCCGACGTTTCAACAAGTCGAGTACACCGACCGCTCCTCGACGGATACGGAGGTACGAGGATTTGGAGGGGATGAATTTGACAATGTCATGCACAATTGTGGATCGTCTGTCATTGAAAAGATTGAGGCGTGAGAGACGCACACACTTCATTATGAAACTGTTGATTTCTGGCTTGACCAAAGCTGCTCAGCTCTCACAAATCTCTCGGCTCAGAGATTTCTAAATTCTTGAAAAAAAGAAAATATACACTGAAGTGACAAAAGTCATGGGATAGCAATATGCAAATTTTCAGATGGCAGTAGCATCGCGTAGAAAAGGTATAAATGCGCAGTGCTTTCATTTCTGTTTAAGTTATTCATGTGAAGAGGTTTTGACGTGATGTTGACCGCACGACGGGAATTAACAGACTTTGAACGCGGAATGTTAGTTGGAGATAGACGCATGGGTCATGCCATTTCGGAAATCGTTAGGAAATTCAACGTTCCCAGATCCACTGTGTCAAGAGTGTGCCGAGAGTATGAAATTTCAGGCATAACATCCCACCATGGACAGCGCAGTGGTCGACCGCCTGCACTTAACGACCGAGACGTCTGCAAAGAGTCGTAAATTCAAACAGACAAGCAACACTGCGTCAAATAACCGCAGAAATCAATGTGCGACGTACAAGGGACTTGTCTGTTAGAACTGTGCGGAGAAATTTGGCTTTCTTGGGCTATTCCAGCAGAAGACCGACTCGAGTGCCTTTACTGACAGAACGACATCGCTTGCAGCGACTCTCGTGGGCACGTGAGCATATCGGTTGGTCCCTAGATGAATGGAAAACCGTGGTCTCGTCCGATGAGTCACGATTTCAGTAGGTAAGAGCTGATGGTAGGGTTCGAGTGTGGCGCAGACCCCGCGAAGCCATGGACCCAAACTGTCAGCAAGGCACTGTTCAAGTTGGTGGTGGCTCCGTAATGGTGTGGGCTGACTTTTTTTTCATGGCATGGACTTGGTCCTCTGGTGCGACTGGACCGAGGAATACGATATAGTGAAAAGGAATAATAGAAATAGGAGAGAGAGTGGCAGAGTAATTATAATTTATTTGATTTTTAATTTTTACGTTAATTATTAATTGACGAAATTATATTTATTTGATTTTGTACGCAAATTGTAATTTATTTGATTTAAATGTATGTTAATTATTCGAGTAATATAATATTTGATTTATTTGATTTGACCAAGGAACTCCAGACAATATTGGAAATAGTTCTCGGCTCACCATTAATGAAAATAATTGTCTGGCAGAATAAAAAATTTCTTTTTCTATTTGAAGAGTGTTCTTATTTGAAGTTCTTTTATTCATTTATTTAAATTAGTACAATTTTAGACTGTGTGTGCATTTTCAAAAAACACTCATTTTTAGGTTTACAACTTAAGCAATTGCAATTGAATACTTAAAATTATGTTGCTAGCCATACAAAATGCAGCATTATGAAAGAAGTTTTTAATACCTTTGAAAATATCATAAAAGCATTGTTATAAAAAAGACATTTAAATGATTAACAAGGAAAAATTATACAAATTACATAGAATAATGTGTGCAACATTTCTGATCACATATAACATAAATTTTACCGTAATGTTGCATTTTAGATGAACTGAAAAATAATACTGCCAAATGTAAAATACTATAGTTTCTGCCTATAATGTTTCATTTTTCAAAATTAATAATTAATGGGACAGTTAATTCCAGCAGCATTTTTTCCATCTATAAGTCCATGAAGCAGCTTTTTTATAAGAAATTTCAATCATTTTACTTTTGGGTACAGTTTAAAAATATTTTAATGAAGTAATAAATAATAATTACTTTATTATAATTATTATGCAAAGATAAAAATATTATACTTAATATACAATATATCATTTAATATATACCACGACATAAATGTTTTAAGTGTTGCTCTTCAAATAAAATGAGAGAAATGCTTTTTGCATTACAAAGGTTATTATGAAGTCAATTGTATTTAATTTCATTATTTTTAATTATGCAAAGTATTCATTTTAAAGACTTTTTATAATTAACAAGTATTATATAAAAAAAAAGTTTTATACAAAAGTCATTGCATAACATTGTTTTTTTTTTTTTTCTACCAGACACATTGGTTCCTGCAGCCCAATCTCGTGGAATACGAAACAGTTTCCAAACAGGAAGACCGTCATTTCTGCAAGGGTTTGTTGGCTATATAAGCAGCGGCGGCGCGGAACACACAGCCATTTGCTTGGCATCATGGTGTATCTTACAGAAGTCTCCAGCATTGTGCCTCAAAGGTTAATGGAGTTGTTTACTGAGAAAAATGAAACGCTTCATGCTTATGAGGGCGGATAGTGTTGTTGTTTTGGATGTTGCCTGGAAGGTTTGGAAAAATGGTAGACAATTTCTTCAGGACGACGAAAGAAGCGAGTGTCCAGAGCGAATTTGTGCCGGAAAAAATTTATTTTGACAAACTCCATAACCGATACAACAAGAGGGTGCAGGCCAAAAGAAAATACCGTCTGTGCGTCTGGGATACCAATGGACAAACATACGTTTCTGGTGTAAGCGTATTCCACGTTTGGAGTGGAGAACGGTCGCGGCCAATACCTCGCACATTATACAAACTACTGTGGCTGGCATGTTGTTTTATAGAGTTCCGGAAGGATTTTATGCAGACGAAGATGTACCAGAAGGGATTTTTCTTTACGAAGATCAATTTATGTATGAAAAGTTTGTGTTGCAACCCCATTCGGCCTACTGCGTTCCTTCGGGAACACGATATTTGACAATGACTTGTCAAAAATGTCAGCAAAATTATTTTTATTACGACGACGATTGATACGCCTATGGACATGGATTTTTTACGCAAATCTGTAATCTCTACCTGTTGCTGAACCCGATGGACGTTCGATGCCTACGGATTTCTGGATTCGGCCAATGCACCTACACCTTACTACCACCCAACCAGTGTATAAAAGGATTCAAAAAGATTCAGAGACTGCTGCTGGACTGAACGAGTCATCCCTGCTGTGGGAAAGGACTTGTACAAAATGCTAGAGGAGGAGGTTTCTACATGTCCTGCTATAGAAGTATATATATACTATACTTCTATTTATTCTTATATTTTTAAGAGTTTTGTTTGTTTTAAATTTAGCATATTTAATCTTGTGAAATAATAGTAATTTGAAAATTGGATTGTAATATATTTTTTTGTTTTAGATTTAATCTTATCAAATAATATTAATTTGAAAATCTGTGTTAGCTTGAAAATAATTTAACGTTGCAATCTGCAATTTTAACATAAAATTTTCTATTTTATTAACAAGAATTATATCTTAATTACTCCTTGTTAAAACTGTAAATGTTTAGAAATAAAAAGTACAATTACTAACAATCCTAATATTATTCGTTGTTAAAAAATTTTTTATTTCAGATATAAGAATACTTGAACAAGTAATACATAATAGTAAGTTATAATTATTTCTATTGTTTTAGATTCATCTATATGTAATAATACATTGTTATATTTCTACTTATATTACAGATAAATGCAAAATATTCTTTACAATTTTCAGTGTTTGAAGATATTTACAATAACTGACAGTTTTAAAATAAATAAATATTTATACAAATTTTGATTAAATTGATTTTTATTTCAGTGATTAATCCAATGAACAATACATTTGGCATGAGTAAGTTATATTTCTACTTATATTACAGATAAATGCAAAATATTCTTTACAATTTTCAGTGTTTGAAGATATTTACAATAACTGACAGTTTTAAAATAAATAAATATTTATACAAATTTTGATTAAATTAATTTTTATTTCAGTGATGAATCCAATGAATATGAATTCATATAATATGAGTAAGTTATATTTCTACTTATATTACAATTGGTTTAAATTCATAAAATTAGAACTTTGATAATTTTTTTATCTAATATAAATAGTATTAAAATGTTTTTTTATTATTATTATAATTATTATTATTTTTAATTAAATTATATTCATACTAATGTAATAATTTGTATTTTTTTAGCTGAATTGCCAATAATATTGGAATCGAATATAAGTATGTAACAAGTATTGAATTTTTTTGTTTCAGAAATTTTTAAAAATATAATATCATAGTAATTTTAAAGAAAATTATTTAGAGATGGACATTATTGTTTTAGACGGAAGCTCTCAAACATTTCGCGCAAGTAAGTATATAATATTGTAATTTTCTACAAATTTGGTTAAATTAATTGAATTTTTCTTTCTCAATCTATTACTTATTATAGTTGTATAAAAACATAATATTTTATTTTTTTAGGACGTTCAAATGAAATAAAAAACGGCATTTTTAAAAGGACAGTAAATACATTTGCCGATTGGGCGAAGTGTTTGTAAGTTTTTTTATTAAATGATATATTGTATATTATACTTAATATTTTTTTCAAAATAAAATTAATTCTTACAATATTATAGGAAAACTGAAGGGGAAGTTGAAAAACTTCCCCTGATTACCGAAGAGGAATATGATGTAGTAAAAAGAATAATAGAAATAGGAGAGAGAGTGGCAGAGTAATTATAATTTATTTGATTTATTATTTTTAATGTCAGCAAAATTATTTTTATTACGACGACGATTGATACGCCTATGGACATGGATTTTTTACGCAAATCTGTAATCTCTACCTGTTGCTGAACCCGATGGACGTTCGATGCCTACGGATTTCTGGATTCGGCCAATGCACCTACACCTTACTACCACCCAACCAGTGTATAAAAAGGATTCAAAAAGACTGCTGCTGGACTGAACGAGTCATCCCTGCTGTGGGAAAGGACTTGTACAAAATGCTAGAGGAGGAGGTTTCTACATGTCCTGCTATAGAAGTATATATATACTATACTTCTATTTATTCTTATATTTTTAAGAGTTTTGTTTGTTTTAAATTTAGCATATTTAATCTTGTGAAATAATAGTAATTTGAAAATTGGATTGTAATATATTTCTTTTGTTTTAGATTTAATCTTATCAAATAATATTAATTTGAAAATCTGTGTTAGCTTGAAAATAATTTAACGTTGCAATCTGCAATTTTAACATAAAATTTTCTATTTTATTAACAAAATTATATCTTAATTACTCCTTGTTAAAACTGTAAATGTTTAGAAATAAAAAGTACAATTACTAACAATCCTAATATTATTCGTTGTTAAAAAAAATTTTTTATTTCAGATATAAGAATACTTGAACAAGTAATACATAATAGTAAGTTATAATTATTTCTATTGTTTTAGATTCATCTATATGTAATAATACATTGTTATATTTCTACTTATATTACAGATAAATGCAAAATATTCTTTACAATTTTCAGTGTTTGAAGATATTTACAATAACTGACAGTTTTAAAATAAATAAATATTTATACAAATTTTGATTAAATTGATTTTTATTTCAGTGATTAATCCAATGAACAATACATTTGGCTGTTGTAGTTGTAAAAAAATACTGCCATGAGTAAGTTATATTTCTATTTTATTTTATATTACAGATAAATGCAAAATATTCTTTACAATTTTCAGTGTTTGAAGATATTTACAATAACTGACAGTTTTAAAATAAATAAATATTTATACAAATTTTGATTACAAACAGGAAGACCGTCATTTCTGCAAGGGTTTGTTGGCTATATAAGCAGCGGCGGCGCGGAACACACAGCCATTTGCTTGGCATCATGGTGTATCTTACAGAAGTCTCCAGCATTGTGCCTCAAAGGTTAATGGAGTTGTTTACTGAGAAAAATGAAACGCTTCATGCTTATGAGGGCGGATAGTGTTGTTGTTTTGGATGTTGCCTGGAAGGTTTGGAAAAATGGTAGACAATTTCTTCAGGACGACGAAAGAAGCGAGTGTCCAGAGCGAATTTGTGCCGGAAAAATTTATTTTGACAAACTCCATAACCGATACAACAAGACGGTGCAGGCCAAAGAAAATACCGTCTGTGCGTCTGGGATACCAAGTGGACAAACATACGTTTCTGGTGTAAGCGTATTCCACGTTTGGAGTGAGAACGGTCGCGGCCAATACCTCGCACATTATACAAACTACTGTGGCTGGCATGTTGTTTTATAGAGTTCCGGAAGGATTTTATGCAGACGAAGATGTACCAGAAGGAGTTTTCTTTACGAAGATCAATTTATGTATGAAAAGTTTGTGTTGCAACCCCATTCGGCCTACTGCGTTCCTTCGGGAACACGATATTTGACAATGACTTGTCAAAAAACTTTGTTTTCCATACACGTCGTGTATGGAAAACAAGGATGCCTCAGGAGGTTTCGGACTATTGTAAGAAAGATGGTGATTTCTCAGAATATGGCCGTTTACCAATATGTAAAATTAGCGAAATTAAGGATCACCATCCGGGGATCTTGATCCGTTACAAACAGAATATCCTTAGCTTTATTGTGTTTCGAATAACAAGGCCGCTTGGCCAGTGACGTTTTCATGCAGGGCAGAGAGATCGTTTTATACAGTATAGGTATTTATATTACATTGTGTTGTTTTAAACTTGTTTTTATTTTTATTTTTTATAGGATTTCATATCAAACTGAACATGCAAGAAGGATTCGAAGATATTCAACTGCAAGATCGGTTGTGAACGTGGAATCAAGTGTTTTTCGAATTAGATCAGATCTTGTCTGTCCCAGAATTACTTATTGTACTGAATTGCTGTAATAAACATATTATTAT
>BPLR01013575.1:0-18764 GCA_021605095.1 Caerostris extrusa
TGTAAGGTTATTAAATCCAACTTTTAATATCAATACATAATGCCGTAAAAAAAGTCTCACGATAAAGTTATGTACGACACATATAAGCACATTTTTTGTAAAAAATGCTTGAAGGAAGTTTGAATTGAATATCTGACATTTTTCGTTCAGAATTTATTATTGACATTGCATTTTGTAAATAGATTTCTAATTAGTGGGTTTTATGTTACTTATCGTTTCAGATATAAGATTTCTAGAATTTTAAGCACCAATCACTATTAAGTGTAAACAAAGTACCATGATAAAAAAAAATCTCTGCAAATTTATTATATTAATTTTCTATCCGCTCTATTCATATTTCAAAAATAAATCTTCTGAATTTCTGTGGGCATCAAGGCACCAAATGTTTTTCTTTCTAAAAAATGAGAACTTCAGAATAACTGAAGTAAGTATAGATATCAGTTCTTACAGTAGCCCTGAAGAAGCGAGCAGGGGTGAAAAGAACCACACTGCTGCTGTAGCAAGAACACACAAAAAGCTGGCTATCTGCTGCTTGGCTCAAGAATGACCAACAGCCCAGAAGCTGGTTGCAGCAGGAAGTTAAGATGGAGAAGGATGCCTGGCTGAGCTCGGCGCCCGGCTTTGCAGAAAATGCCCTGGCTGTGTGGCCACACATCAGGAGGTCCACAGAGGTGAAAGTAGTCATCAGTGATGTTCTTAAGTGCAGGATAAAATTTTTTTTACCCCATTTTGTACAACTTAATAATATGGACAGCACACTTGAAATAATTATAAGAATAAAGGCTAGTCTAAAAACATACAGTAAACCAATGTGTGGGTATATTAAACAAATAATGGCGTGTGTGGGCAATATATGGCTTGAAATGGTAAATATATGTTAAATATGTGTATCCAATATTCTAAATATTGACATATTTGTTCTATGGTACCTGTGGTAGGTAACAAATGTTTTATTAATTGTATCTTTTGGCATCTGGTTCTAAAGTATAGTAAATGATTGAGCTGACTAAGAGACTTCTGATTAACTCTGTGTGCACTTCAAGTAAGAAAGGGGAGACTTTTGAAGAATAAATATTTTATCATTTTTAATATGTTTTATATATTAAAAAGTAAAAAAGCTGCACCTCACTCTCAGCTTTGTCAGATGTCATAAAGTAGGTTGACACTGCATGTTGATCTCAGTTGTCCCACAATGGCACATGCAGCAGATACAATTTTTGTTTTTATCGTTAGAGTTACAATTTTAATTTAATAGAGGTTTTGCATAACGTTTTGCAGTCCGATATTTTTCTTCCTTGCATGCTCATGGGAAACATTGTACCCTAAAGCGCATCATGGCTACTGACTGCTGAGCTATTCCCTATGAGCATGCCTTCAAGGAAGAAAAATATCGGATGATAAAAACGTTTATGCAAAAACTCTCTAATGTATCGTTAGTAATACGTAATGTAGATTCTCCGGGAAATAATCTTAAGATTAGGCACATGAAACCTGTTGAGTGAAGATTTTGCAAAATAAGCTTCCCTTAATGAGCATAATCACATAAGCACTGAATATCTTGTTAGGGCGATTCCCACCTCATGTCCACTCTTCTGCCTATTTCTTTCATTTAAGATATTCTGCCACCACCAGAATTGTTGGAACTTGCTGGCAGGAAGGCCAACCAATGCAGCAGCGGGCGAACGTCATGAATACTGCGGGTCCTTCTGCCAGCAAGGATTGGGAATCTCACCACCAGGACTCTGCGGCAGGCCACCACCTCCCTACCCCTCCACGTCATCCACCAGCACTCACCGGGACCACTTCTGACCACAGTCCGAGTCCTGCCAGATGCATCGTACGGTTGATGTCGATGTGATCTGGAGGACTCTTCCCTTCCAAGGACCTGTTCGTGCAATTTCCTCCTGCATTGGAGGACGTGGATTTAATATATTACTTACACTAGATGTATACTTCTCAAACGTGCAGACATTTTCTTCTTATTATAAATCTGTGTTCATTTTTTTTCGGTTTGTATCAGTGTAATGACTTAAATCAGTTTAGAAGTATAAATCCATGCAAGCTTTCAAATTATACAATTTGTGAATTAATCGGAATTTTAATTTAAAATGATAATTATAGTGTAATAATCATTTCTAACAAAGACAAACTTGATTTTGTTTTATTAGATAATGAAACTGACACCTGTACAAAAAAAAACTAACATGCAAAATCTAAAATAGGGGCTGTTGGGTTTGTCTACTTTTTTGTAGCGACAAATGTGGTAACCCAGATTTCTTGTACTGTATGCAATTCCTACACTTAATTGGCGCACTTTGGCGAAAATATTTTTGACGGCAAAAGTGCAGCGGCCCCTATTCTGCGATTTTCCTGCAAACTTTTATATATTCAAAAAAAAAAGTAAAATTCTTAGAAATGGACTTAGAATCAACAAGGTTCGTTACTATTTCAGTTACTATGGATTACTTTCTTTCAATTACTAGAGAATAAAATACAAAGAATAATAAAAATTATTTGACACCATCACTTAAAGACATGTAGTAATTTAAAGGCTTCTTAATCGAAAACAATTAAGTATAAATTGGAGAGTGAAGGACCAAGCGATAATTTAATAATTGAATAAATTGGCAAGCTTGCTGTGGCCATTTGGATTAAAGGAGCAGTATAGAATGGTTGATTTTTGTACAAAGAATTCATAAGTATTTGTTCTGAATTTTGTTCCTTGTTAATTTGCTACACTGTAGATTCATTATTTAGGAGAAAGTATTGTGCAGAATTAGTTAAAAAAATGCCTTAGGCATTTAGTGAACTTTTATTTACATCAAATATTTTCCTTTTTATTTTTTATTTTTAAAAACAATTGTTAAATGGTGCAACAGAATTTTCTAGTCACTAGCATTTGAAATCCAAATCAAACGAAAGAAATAGAAATTTTATTGAGGGCATTAGGATATAGTCCGATCGATCACCGATTGGAAAATTGGCAAAGAGCCAAAAACAACGTCGTCATCCGGAAGGAAATTTTATTTATGAGGGATTTTAATTGGAATAAGAAGAATTTTAATTTTTTTAATAATTTAAATTTTAGATTACACTATATTAAAAAAAAATTCAAAAGCAGCTTCACGCAACATAATATCAGACTACCACCTCTAACAAGTAATCGATTCATCTGGTCGTTTACCGTTTCATGTTATCTGTGGTCGGACTATACATGATTTTCTGAAAGGACTTTTAAAAAAATTTTCTAATTAAAACATGGAATATATTTGATTACTTTATTTAAATTAAAATATCTGCTATCGATTCAAAATAAAACACTAAACCATAACGTAAATGCATAGCATTGCTGTGGTGACAACGAATAACGATAATTGCGTAAGAATCACTTTTTTGTTAGTATGGATGTGGTTTTATAATTCTGGGAGGTTTTCTGGTTTGTAAGTCACTAAAAATAATTAAATGTGAACAGAGAGGTAGTATATTTTCTCTGTTAATTTCTCTTTGTGCAACAATAAAACTATCGATTATTAAAATACAGCAATACACAGGATTATTAAATATAAGCGAATCTATAGAATCAACAGGATTATTAAATACAGCGATATACAGAATACACAGATTTATTAAATCCAGCATTCTTCAATTTTTTAATACACCATATACAACTTCTTAAATTTTAATTGTTTAATTATTTTGATATTTTTATAATTATTTTATATCAATTCAATTAGAAAAAAGTAATTTTATCAGAAAAATTAACAAAAACAGCATTTTAGAATCTTATTTAAAAAAAAGAAAACATTTGTACTTTAACTGTATTATTGATTTTTGTTTAATTTATTCAAAGAAAATTAAAAAGAATTTGACATTTGAATCTGTTACCTTTTCTAGTCATTTTAAAAAAATGAAATAACAGAAATTACAGGCAGAGATCAATAAGATATATCTGAGATGCATTTTAAATTCAATTAAAAATTAACAAAACGCTTATTATTCAATAATATTTAATATAATAAATATATTTTAAACAATAATGATTAGAAATAATTTTAAAAAATTATTCAAAACATCATTAAGTATCTAAATAAAGAAACTTCGTATCTTACGATGCAATAAAATATAAACATATGATAATTTTTTTTGCAAACTCTAGAAAATTTTTCAATGTTAGCTGTAATCATTAAAATAATTTTTTTGAAAAAATATATTTCAACAATGTTTCAAACAGAATTATGATTTCCAATTCTATTCAGTTCCTATGTATAATTATATGAATAAAATATAAGAATTCTTATGCTCAGAAAATATTAAAAAAATTCATTCATACCCAAAGACAATGTCAAAAAAAAATACCAAAGATGGTTGTATATATAATGTGGAATGTAAATATGACTGTAGTTTTCTGTTAAATGAATGTTACCACAACAGTATTGCACAAAAAGTATATGAGCAAATTAAAAGTTGAAAAAAAATTTCGTAATATTGGATAAATTATAAATTTTTTATATTTTCAATTATTTAGTTAATAAACTTACATTTGATTTAAAAAAGATTATGTGTTACAACAACAAAATTTATATATTTTATTATCAGTTCTATATTAATGTTTCATCAAGTTTGAATTAATGTATATGATATTAAAAAAGATCTGAATATTTAAACACCTACTGTGAGATATTTAAATATTTTAATCTACTTTATAAATATACTTTTATATTTTTGATTCAATTTATCACTCTACTTTTTTTTTTATTTTTTATAAGGCATAAATATAAAAAAACCAAATAATATAACAAAAACTACTTTCAATAAATTTTGAAATAATTTCAATAATTTTTAAATATGTGTATAAAACTCTTATAAGAATCTAAAGTGATTTTTTTATTTTGTCTTTGTTTTCATCTACTTAATTGCTGATACGTTTGTTAACCTATTTTCCTACCGTACTTATAAATGTAGATAAAAGGCTTATTGTGTGATTTTTATGTTTCATCGATAAGTTTATGAAAAGGAGATTTTCGTATGTATAAAACTTACTCATTGTATAAAACTTATTAAAAATTCATAATATTTTGCTTTGGGTGATTTTTTTTTGTGAGAAACTTATTTGATTCTGAATATTTTAAGTACTCTAGAATATATAATCTTTTATGAACATAACTGAACTTTTATGGACATAATTGAACTTTATATCAGATATAATTGAACTTATATGGACATATTTTACTCTTGAACATATAACATTTATATGGACATAATTGAACTTTATATGAAGATATTTTACTCTTGAATGTATAATCTTTACATGTGAACATAATTGAACTTTTATATGAGCATATTTTACTCTTGAATATATAATCTTTATATGAACATAATTAATAACAAAAACTAAATACTCTGCCTGACTCGTGTCCTAGTGGCATTGCGAGCAGTTAACGTGCAAAGAAGGGCATAGTTATCATTGAGCCACTGCTTTCAGAAACAAAGAAGAATCGATGGCGATTATAATAATAAGTGTAAATAACGTCTCATCAGCTTGTTTTGTAGAGTTTTCTGGAGCACTGCTTCTCTTTATCAACCATCAGTGGTCTGTTTCATGGGATATGTAAGTGTACATGAGGACCACCGATGTTCAATAACAAAAAAAAATGCTTTGCTGAAAACTTGAAATGACACTAAGAATGTAATTTTTAAGAAATATCTCGTGTAAATTTATTAATTTTAATCACAAATAATTTTTGTAAAAAGACAGCCTATAAATTTACAGTTATAAAGATGTTTAAGAGAAATTAAAGGAATAAAATTCATGGAATCGTAATTTGGATAAAAAAGAGTTTTATAAGTATCATATGTTTTATTCGAAAAGTATATGGAAAATTGTGCAATATATATTAATAAATTAAATTTGAATATATGAATTTATAACTAAATCTCTGATAAAAATATTAGAAGGCATTGTTTTTATTAAAAAATTTCATATTTTTTTCTGGTGTTTTTTATTATTTATATAATCTAAAGAATAATACTTTATATATACCAAATTTGTTATAACTGAACATTGAACTTTTAAGCAAATATAATAAGCAAATATTTAATTAAATATTATTACTATACATTACAAAAATTATAATATTTATTGAAAATTTCACAAGCATTGAAAATTAATCAAAACAGTTCTGAGAATTTTAACAATTCCATACATATGTTCTGTAATAGGTTGTCTAAAATAAAACTTTTTCCAGATAGTTGACAGTACAAATTATACTGAGTTCCTTTTAACGACTTCATCATTAAAAAGACTTAAATAATTTTAAATTACTTAAAACAAAAAAGTAATCACTTTAAAAATAAGTAACAGTGCGTGATATTTATCTTATCTTAATTTTGAACTCCAAATTGAATAAATTTTGTATGTAATAATTTGTAGATAAAATAAAAATATCTAAAAAAGACTAGTTAACTGTTAATTGCTTACAACTTGAAATGTCTATTTGTTCAGCAACAAATTATGAACTACTGAGTATAAAGTTAAATTTTAATTGTAAAAGAAATTAATTGTTAGCTTTTTAATTGTGCATAGAAATAGTAAATTAGTGTAATAACTTTTATTATACATTTTACAGTTTTTGTATATCTTTAATTATTATACCAAATCCTTATAGAGATATTTATTAACAATATTGTAAATTTAAAAATATTTAAAAAATATTTAAACTATATTATCAAAACTTTTATATAAATTATATAAAATATATATATTATATATACTTTTATATAAATTAATTTAAATTATTTTTAAATATATTTATATATTTATATCACTTTTATATGTTATTATTTTATACTTTTATATGTTTGTTTATTATCGATAATTTTAATTTAAATGTGTTTTATCCATCAAAAATATGTTTTAATGTACGTTTGAAATCCCATTTTAAAATTTGAATTGACTTGACGTGACTTGTCTAGGTGCCTTGAGATGTATGCTAATGCTGAATTATCTCAATTTATCCAAATGCTTTTAAAATACTACAGATAAAAGAGGTTGATAAAGGTGAAAATTAAATACGATTTTAATTAGATATTAATATGTGGAAATAACAGTAGAAAAAAATTATCAACAACTATCTCATCACAAGTTTTATTTAAAACTATGATTTACACGACAAAGAAAAAAAGGAAACGACTTCACAAAACAAACCCAAGAAAATTGGAAAGATTGAAAATACAACCAATAAATATAAAACATAAAAGACATCTACCCTCTGAGACTAGAGTGCATACTGTTAGATTACTAAATTAAACTTATGAATAAATAAAAATAATTATATACATATTTCTGTAGCTGCTTGCAAAAATATTTCCCTTGATAATCCTCGAAAATATGCTACATTAATTTACAATTCTTCGTTTTACATGGCACCGAAATAGTGTGAGTTGATAACATTCATAATTCTACATATCCTAATTCCTTTACTTAGAGGTTTAGTTTATAAAATTAAATAAGAAAATTAATCTTCCTTTAACTCTGACAGCATATCACGTATATTTAAATACTACTATCTCCTGTCCTAAAGTTCTTTGCAATATGAGTTATGCAGAAATCACACAGCTAGTATAATGTTATGTTTAAAATAATAAGCCGCCATTTACAAGTTTATTGCTAACATTAGCAAAGCTGAGCGTATGCTAAGATGCAATATATACATTTTTTAAGAAGAAATTTCCTCTGCATCACGTCAGAGTACTGGAAACCATCTAAAAGAAAAAAAAGGAAATATATTGTTATTAATATAGATATAGTGTGAGAAATATATTACCGATAAAAATATAAATAATACTACTTGATATGCATGATGTGAGGTGGTATGTTTATAAGCATTTTAGATCGACATAATCGTGATATTATTTTTAACCAAAAAAAAAAAAAAAAATATTTGTAATCATCTTCTTATATAAGAAATTATTTGCAATCAATATTAACATTGATAAATATTGATATTGATTGTAAAAATAATTTCGTGTGTCAATATCAATATTGATAAATATTGATATTGATTACAAATAATTTGTTTATTATCAATATTAATAAATATTGATATTGATTGCAAATACTTTTTGTTTATTATCAATATTAATAAATAGTCATTGATTGCAAATAATTTCTTTATGCTATCAATACTTCATTAGAAGAAGAATACGAACAAGTAGGCAGTGGACGGTATCTTGCATTTAGTGAATTCGTCTATTTTGTATATGTAGATTGATGAAATATATTCGTAATCGATTGATTGTTCTAAACTATTTCTAAACTAAATTGACATGAATTGATCTTCTTACTCAAATTAAAAATCGGGCAATCTGTCTGAAAGTATGATTGAAAAACACTGAAGCACTTTCTATTTTGAAAAATATTGTTTTCAATAAAAGATTTATAAACACTGGAATAATATATCCATAATGTCCTGATGGATCTATAATGGAATCCATAATGTCCTAATGGATCCATAATGGAATCCATAATATCCTAATGGATCCATAATAGAATTCATAATGTCCTAATGGATCCATAATGGAATCCTAATGCCTAATGGATCCATAATGGAATCCATAATGCCATAATGGAATCCATAATGCCATAACGGAATCCCCATAATGCCATAATGAAAATACATAATGTCATAATGGATCCATTTCCATAATGGATCCATTTCCATTTCCATTATTTATAATGGATCCATTTCCATTTCCATTATTTATAATGGATCCATTTCATTATAACAGTATAAAATGTTACTTTGAACTTCTTCTTTGATCAATGTGATAATTTCCGAGCTCATACTAAAATTTTTGCACCTGTAGGCAAAGTTCAATTTCCACATATAAAACATATTGTACATACATCGCAGTAAAACATATTGACTAAAATTATACTAATTTTGAAAACTATTGAATTTTAGTTTAGCAGCTTTCAATTTATTTAAATGTCTTTTGAAGTTGCCTTCAAAGTTAAGGAGGATAATATTTTGATAATAATCAAATTTTTGCGTTTCTTAAAGCAACGAATACAGAGCACACCTCAAAGAGATTTGAGGTCCCTATTATATGGGCTTTACCAACGGACCATAGAATCGAGCAATCTGTACAGTTTAAATATTCTTATAAATAAATTTTTTTTAAATTCTTTATAAATTTAGATAAGATTTATTATTTTTATTTATAATTTGAAGAACTTTCAGACTGTGTACTATACCTTTGTGAGTCTCTTATAATACTCATCATTAGTTTCCCCTTTGACTTTGTCAGGAATCAAAACTCGAGACTTGCGAGAAGAAGAAACTGGAGATCTTGAGTTGTCAATATTGATAAATAATTGATTTTATTTTTTCTTCAGAAGCTCAGCCAAATACTCATAATAATGAGTCCTTCAAACAAAATAAGATTTCTTTAAACAAATGAATATTTTATTTAGAATATCTGTCTATACTAAAATCTTAAAATAATTAAAAATATACCGAAAAACAATTACATATGTATTTGATTCTCAGTATTTTAAAATATAAATCCTTATTTTAATTTATTTACTTTCCCAAGTTAAGAAATGTTGAAAAAAAATAAACATAATGTTATAATTTATAAAATATGAAGTAAATTTTAATGAATTAATTTAAGATACATAATTTTCCTTAAAATAGTTTTAAAATAACAAAATATTTTTGAAAATAACAATAATTCTGGAACTATTATTTTATTAAAAAACAATCAACAATATAAAAGTTCACTAAAAAATACTGAATTTACTGGAAGTAATTTATTTTTCCCACAAAAATACTGTCTGAAACTGGAAGGAGCTATAATCAAATCATAAAAAAAGAACAAATTAAGTTCTTTTTTAAGTACTATTTTCTCTATAAGGTTGATCATATATAAATGTATGTTGTATAAAAACATTCAAAACTATCATAATCTTGTATTTTCCTGTAAAAATTTATTATAAACTTCGAAATGTTTTCTTTAAATTTGGAAAGACAGAGTAGAAGACATTAGTCATATGCCAATTTCGATTACATTCAGAAATTCATAATAATTTAATAACATTCTAAACCTAAAATAATAGCATTATAATAACCAAAGGTAATAACATTCTAAACCTAAGATTCCGTTGGAGCTTCTTATTTAACATATCACTAGCACGATTCTTATTCACGCTTTCTTAAGCTTCCATGTTTTACTATTAAAAAAATCAGAGGTTAACGAAATAAGATTAAGGTTAACATAATTTTCACTTATGTTACATAAAAGTCGTGCAACCACAGAAATTTACAATTTTCAGAAGTTAAGAAAAAATGTCAGTGAATTTCAAAGCTCTACGAACATCATTTAATATTTCATTGCTTAAAGTAGTTGTTTTGAAGTTGTCTGTGTATTCACATATCAATAATTATCAAAATTGAGATTGATAAAAAATTATCAAAGTATACAATATATTACCAATCAATAATACCTGTGTAATAAAATATACAACAATAAAATATACTATCAATAATTATCAAAACTGAGAGGAATAAAAAATCATCAAAGTATACAATATATTATCAATCAATAATACCTATGAAATAAAATATGTGAATTAAAAAAATGGCTTTTAACTGTTGAATTAAATTCAAAAGAAGAAATCATTGAGTTATCAATTGCGATATTTCCTTCAGCCTACCTGCATAAACCAGCACAATAAGGCACGATGTCCCCTCCGCATCTTTCTTCAGAGAGGCATCCATGCACATGCTTCTGCTCACGTACTTGGCAACGGCTCTTCACTATTTGATCTTTGGGTGGAATGGTTAAATAAGACACAGATTCCTCCTGCGAGAAGAAGTCATTAGTTGCATCAATTGAAATTAACCACTCTAAACATCTCTTTTTAACTTAATGGCGTATACTATTACAATTTACTAACTTCAACTGAAATTTAAATGATAAATCATTCAAAAAAATTGCCCTCATATTGGTGCGGTGGTATATTTTGATGATAATCTTTTAATAATAATAATCTTTCAATCATCATCACCTAGTTAATAATCATAATATTCTTATTCAACATAAATTTCGTATTCCTTAATGTAAACCGCGGAAAGACCGCGAATTCGCCTCAAGCAATTTTTGTCTGATCCATTTATTACGAAATTTTTGGGTATTACATATGGTAGAAATTCAGCTTAAACTAAACCTTTGCCACGATTCTAAAAATATCGCCAATTTTTAGCTCATTTGGCATTGGCCAAGTTTCTTCTCATTTCAAAAAATATACTGAAGTTGGTAACGTAGTTGGCATATAATCGCCCAAAACATTGATAAACAACGTTACAACCATGATGGTGCCTAATTTTGCATTTCAAACTACGGCGATTGAATTTAAAACATAAAAAATAATTATTTTTCATTTTTATAGCTTAAATTTATTGTTGTATATACATAATAAAAAGAGGCCTGGCCGAGCGACTAGAACTTGTAGCGGTTCGAAATCCACTTTAAACCGTAAAGTTGACAACCCCTACCTGGTAAGAAGAAAACATCTCCTGTCTCGAAATCTGCCAGTAGGCAGACAACGAAGTCAATGAAGAAGAAATACATAATAAAAGCATAATAATCTCTAAGTAAAATGGATTCCGGGTGTACTTACTTCTAGAATCATCTGAATATCTGACATCTCTACGTCTCTTAAGAAGAAAAGGCAACTATAAGGATGATGAGCGTGCATTCCTCTGGACTCACAACTTTTGTTACCACAATCCTATAAGCAAAAGCAAATAAATGTCTTTAAATTCTACAATAAATACACTGATTTAACGAAGATTGAATCAAAATATTCAAAATAGTAAAAATAGATCAATGAAATAATCGGAGAATATAAATAATAAAACCGGAATAAAATATTTGTTGCCATATTGTTAAACTGTCATCGACTATAGCTTTCATTAAGTCGTTACATACGTTAGGGCAGAGAGCTCAAATACTTATAAGAGTAGAATTATTATTTATTCATTTATACCATTACTAGCAGATAAGATCTGACTTTGTTGAAATTGTACAATATAATCATAATTCAGATTCCTGCTTGTATTGTACAATAGTTATCATAATTAAGACGAAATATCAGCAAATTAGCAAAGATACACTCAAAAAAATTTTTAATGAATGTATGCTTACATGATAGCATTAAACTAAAATATTCACAATTCGAGAAGATAGAAAACTTAATATAAACTTTAAAAAACCAAACTTGGAATTTGATAGTATTTTAATAACATACCAGGGCGTAGTGAGTTTTAAGCATCCTACGCCCACTAGATGGCAGCAGGTGTGAAGTATTTAACAATTTTAAAAATAAGGTTTTGGTCTACTTAAAACAAAAATACTAATAAGAATTTTTTTTTTTTTAATGATTTTTTTGCTGATAAGAACAATACTAAATACAAGGAATAAAAAAATAAACTTCTAAATGTTTATTATGTTATGTTGGAATATAAAAACATACATATTTATAACAATTAAAACATAACAATTAAAATATATATCAATTAAAAAATAAGGTTTTGGTCTAATTTAAAAAAAAAACAATTTTTTTTTAACGATTTTCTGATACAAACAATACTAAATACAAAGAATAAAAAAAATATTTATTATATTATGCTGGAATATACAAAACAAACTCTTTGATATATATAAATTCTATACACATATTATGACTAAAAGTTTCATTAGGTTTAAATGGATGAAATTAAAATGATTGAATTTAATTTTTGAATTGTTCGGTGAGTATGAATAAAAGAGTGTGACTGAAAAAGCCTATCGGCAAAAATTATATAATTATACATTCTGCATATATGTATATATATATATATATATATATATATATATATATACATATACATGCTTATATATATACTATATACATGTAGCGTATATGTATATATACATATATATTTGTAAAAAGTACCCGGAATTTATAATTTAAAACGCAAGATATTACTACAATGGTTTTTTTTTTTTTTTTTTTGTGTGTGTGTGTGTGTGTATATACTCCATATAATATCAACTTACAATGTTTTGTAAGTTGATATTGTATGGAGTTACCACGCGAAATTTGAATGCGATCTGACACTCAATGTGTTGACAGCAGCTATTTCTGTGATCAAACATTTTAAGTGCTTTGCGATTTGGATTTACGACGTTCTACAATGAATAATTTAGTTGAACAAGATTTCGATCTTAAATTTCGTGTTTCAAGCAAAATTACATGTACTAAATGGTTAAAAATGTTGCAGAAGACCTACGGGGAATCGTATATGTCAAAATACAAGCATGTGAATGATATAAAGCATTTATAGAAGGCCAAGAAATGGTAGTTGATTTGCCTCGTACTGGTCGACCTTCAACTGTTACGATAGACAGCAATATCAACAAAATCTCAAATTGATGGTAATGTAATTCTCAGAGTGTTGGCTCAAGAGGTGAACACTTCTTTTAATTCTATTTATAACATATGACAGATATTTTAGAGATAAAACGTGTCGCCGCATGACTGGTCTTGAAAGAACATAAATTTGTCAAAAAAAAAAAAGATCGTCGAAACCAGGTCGCTGAAGACAGGATTTCCCAGGATTCAGGACACCGTATTCACCTGAAAAATTATACCATGTTCACCATCGTATTTACCCTACGTAACTTTTGTCTTGTTCCCTTATTTCTATTTGACTCTATTGGGACTATAAAAAGAAATTCGCAGAAGTAACTGAAAGTCGTAGCTCAATCAATTTATCAAAAAAGGTGTGGAATATTGGATCAAGCGCTTTCATGGTTGTATTTTATTTGTACTTTGAAGGTGATAAATTTCGATGAATAAATGGATTAATGTGTATGTGTTTTTTTTTTAAAGCAATTCTTGATTTTTACACAGAATGTATTCAATAGAGAGATATGAAAATGACTTACTTTTCCTCTGTAGTACGGCTTTGAACAAAAAATCCACAAAATTCAAAGCTGCAGTGAGAGCACTTGTACAACAAGGAACCACCACAAGCTTGAGGATATACTAATTCACAAGAAGGGCAAGCTAAAAATGATAAGGTTTAAAAAATAACCTCCATATGTATACTTTAACGAATCATATATTTATCTTTTTCAAATGTGTTAAAACAGTACATATTTAACAAATTTAATAGCATCAGTGATAAAATTTATATACACATTGTTAAACATATGAAAACCTATAAGTGAATAGATTTCTAATATAAATTAAGCTTATTGTTTGAATATATAAAAATATAGCGAAGTTTAAAATGGTTTTGTGTATACATAAATGTAATATTGAAAGAAAGAAACAGTACGCTACTACCTCGTTTTGCAACCTCTCGTTATATTGTGGGTTTGGATATTTCGCAATCATCTTTCGGAAAAAAAAACATGTATAACTTAAATAAAGTTTCGTAGACATGATGGCAGACTGATTAATGCCTGTGCCGCAGGTTTCGGGTTTGAGTCTCGAGATGCCATGGATGTTTGTAGTGGTTTGGAATCCATTTTAAACCATATGTCCCGGACTAATACGGCTGTAGAGCCTGGTCATAGGGTTGGCAATCCAACCCCGTAAAAAAGAATACATCTCCTGACTCGAAATCTGCCAGCAAGCAGATGACCTTCGCCCACCAAGGGCTGTTGCGCTAATGAAGAAGCAGAAATAAAGATTCGGGGCCTAATGGCCGAGTGACTAGCTCTCTGGCGCTCGGGGCCACCAGGTTTCAGGTTTCCAGTCTGAAGGTGCCATGGATTTTTGTAGTGGTTCGGAATCGACTTTAAACTGTAGATTCCAGTCTAATGTGCGACTGTAAAGCGTAGGACTGACAACCCTAACCCGCAAAAGAAAACTTATTAACCAATAGACAGACGGCCTTGGCGTATCATGGGGCTGTTGCGCCAATTAAGAAAAAGAGAAATAGCTTCGATTATGTCGTGCTTTCAGCATACCGAGCTTTATTTTCATCTCCCGACATATACATCATAATGAGTTGCTACTATAATAAAGGAAACGAGACAAAAATAAAAAAAGTAAACGAAAAACATATATACAAAATTGTCTAATGGTATCTCTGCTCAAATTCCCCCCAAAAAATAAAAATACAAATATAAGTATTGAAAGAAAATATAGAAAATGTATTTTTGTTACACAAACAAATTGGCAGCATTTAAAAATAATCATGTTTATACATTTTTTTCTCTCTCTGAAATGCAAATTTTTAGTATAGCTCCTCCCCCTTTATTCAGAACGTGGAAAATATTTATTTTTAAGGTTTTGAAACTTTCAGATTAAAACATCATTTGTATTGAAAACTTTTTACTTATATTTCCTGCATGGACTGGTTCTTCTATATAAAAATAACCCTTTCTTATATATCTTTATTTGACATTCGACTATTGACACTTAAAAATCAATGTACAGATTTTTCTTTCACTGAAGAGGTGAAACATGAACTTACTGACTCCTCTGTCTGCGAGGTATTTGACTAGACCCGCAGGAGGGGGTTCAGGTGTGTGCATGTCTTTCCACTGCTGGAAACGCTCACAGTGAACTCCCTCGTGTTCCAATTCCCACTGGAAAATTACAAATACCAATGTACAAAAGTAAATTTTAAGTAGTACTATTAAATAATTTTAAAAAATAACTTTTGGAAAATTTTGTAATAATAAATCACTTTATAATCATCCTGAGTTATCATCCGTATTTTATATCTATATACAGGGTGAAGCATAGATCTTTAAATTTCATTAAAAAAATGAATTTTATAATGTTAGTGCGTGAAACTAAAGGCAGATCATAAATTCATTTTTTTTTGAAAATAGCTTTTGAAAAATTTTGTACTTTATAATCATCATTAAAATTCGCTTATGCTTGCAATCACTACTTTCATATCACTTGCAATCACATACTTTATAATCAATTCATAATCATCTACAGTTATCATCTGTATTTTATATCTATATACAGGGCGAAGCATAGATCTTCAAATTTCATTAAAAAGGGAATTGTATGATATTTGAAACCAAAGTCATATCATGAATTCATTTGTTTGGAATAAAATTATTTTTGTAATGTTCAGGTTATTGCAACTCGAATGTACTGGATGTGGTTGAGTTGACGCATTTGAAGCACAGATTGAAGAACTGACAGCTTTATTCACATACGCACAAATACCACACACATGCAATATTTAACACATTTAAAGACGATTCGTGGTAGATTCCCACTTCTAAGCCGAAAACCCGAAACTCGGTTGACGAGCAAGATACACAAAAACATACTTCCTTTCCGTGTGAGTCTGTAGGTCAACTGATTATTTATCCACGAATACTACAGTTGGCGCTTTTGCCAGTGCTGTAAGGAGGTAGCATGGTTACATTTTTAAATTTCCCCAATAGGTGACGTTTGCATCGCTATTGTAATACCATTAAAAGGAAAAAAGTATAACATTTAATGTTAATAAACCAAATTAAATCATACTCTTAAAATGAAAATCTTAAGAAAATGCTGTCATAAGTGTTATGCAGATGTTTTATTACAAGCCGATCATTATGTCCACCAGCACAAGGAATCACATTCTGAATTTCCCCTTATTAATCCGTCGAATATATCTGGCCGTTAAAAACTACTTCAATAAAGATAGTGTCTTTCAATATCATGTATAATGCTCCATTACAGCACACTGAGACTTCAAATCGCTTCACAAGCAAACCTCTACATTATGCTCTAATCCGTCATACGTGCATGAGTGACTAATCAGCTGCTAAGAGGCAAATGCTTTCTCAAGGAAACTCTACATAATGCAGAGACTGCAATATGTGGAAGTGCATAATTATTACTCTCTTAAGGACAATGGTTAACATGAAACCACAATGAAGCTGGAGCAACGAACCAATCATTTTTACATAGGTTAGTATTTAACATTTCGGTGATTATACAACAGTAAAGTGATACTTTCTCCTAAGATTCGAATTAATTTATTTCTTCCAACCACCTCCTATTCAGAAAAGTCCAAATTCTTACGGCAGGCACAGATGCAAGCCGCCATCTTGCCAGATAATAGTATTTTTTTTTTTTTTTTTTGCATGAATTTTTTTAAAAAAAAAATGCTAATAATTTTCGGTTTACACTGTGCATGCAATGAATAATAATTGTAATAATTTTCAAAAGTACATTAACTGTATATCACCAATTTACCATACATATAAATATTAAATAACAGCACATATAGTTTTATACGTTCTAATGTTGAATAAAACATTAATTGTTTGGATATCTTCTTAAAACCAAGGACCATTTTTTTTACAAATTTAATGAGATAAATCTTTAATAAGTACTTCCTTAAAAATAGTACATTAAATTACTTTTTAAAAAAATAGTAATTGAAATTCTTTTTTAAAAATTAAATGTTTTATAAAAAGAAATTAAATTAAAAATCGTATTAAATTAAATAATTTAGTTTAAAATTATTAAGTTAAAATTAAGTATAAAAATTAAAATAAATTAAGTATAAGTAATTAAAAATTAAGCGCAAGTTAAGTAATTAAGTTAAATTAAAAATTAGGTTAATAATCATTTAAAAATTTAATTCAGTTAATTTAAGTTTCTTAATTAATTTTTCGTATATTATAATGGGGAAAAGGTACTTCAACTCAGTATATTAAATTATTTAAAAAAATTGAGTGTTATAGAAAAAATTAAATTTAAAGATTAAGTGTTAAGTAATTTAGTTTAAAATTATTACGTTAAAAATTTAAGTTAAGTATAAACAATTATTAACACTAATTAAAAATTAAGTGCAAGTTAAGTAATTAAATTAAATTAAAATATTAGATGTTAAAAATTAAATTAAAATTTAAATGTTAAAAATTAAATTAAAATATTAAAATGTTAAAAATTAAATTAAAATAAAGTTAATAATCATTTAAAAAAATTTAATGGTTATTAAGAAATTAAGATAATGTTAAGTAATTTAAGTTTATTAATTATTTTTTTTTGTCATGTCCAATATAATGTCCCTTTATAATAAATTTAATTCTTGAGCCTTAAATTAGTTGTGAGTAAATAGCGTTATTGTTTGAGCTATTTATATATATATATATATATATATATATTCCTCAAAATTATCTAATTTTGATATGTCCATGCATATTACTAATTAACCATCTGAATTAGATAATTCATAAGTGGCAAAGGATGGGAATTTTCATAGAGAAATATCGCCAACAGAGTAGTTTTAATATGTAGGAATCTGTTATTAATTTATTGTTTTCAAGGAATTCAATGTTCAATGGCAAATGAGGGAAAATCACAAAAGTTATGATAAGATAAAAGTAATGATTCTATTAATATTCAGATAAAATTGGTAAAAATAGTGGTTGAAGAAAATAAGATTTTAGGAAAATTTTATGTCACAAAATTTCTGAATAGGTTTTTTTTTTTGAGATGTCAAAAACACTTACAGTTTGATGACAAGAGGTACAAGTGATTGCTGAGCAATCAGGGACAGTACAACTTCCTTAGACGTGGACTGCAATGAAGCCAGATGAGCACTGTCAACAATATTATCGTTAGCATATCAGTTAATACAAATTATTAACAATAAAATATAAAAAATAATAATGATATAATTTTAAACAGAATTGCAATAACAATCTTTAACAATGAAAGAAAATACGGTAAATAT
>BPLR01013576.1:0-30545 GCA_021605095.1 Caerostris extrusa
TAACGTCGGTGCAGCGCAATCGAAGACAAACTGTCTAAGTGTTTGCCAGCTGCATTAGAGCAAAAAAAAAAAATGTATAAGTGAACCCGAAAGTACACTGTTACAAAAAAAAGAAGAAGAAGAAGCCAATGATGATTACTCAATTATGTGAGTAAAATATGTTCCAATAAATGGAATGTAATTAAAAGTAATTAAAAAAAATTATACTTTTTTAAAATACAAAATTATATTTTTAAAAAATTATACTTTTTTAAATACAAAAATTATATTTACACAAAAACAGAAACAGATACAGAGATAAATCTGCAATGTTTTGAGGTGAAAAAAACACATGATTACTTATACAGGTTGTGTGGCGGCCTGATGGTCAATTGGGTAACGCTATGGACTTCAATACCACATAGGCTTCGATTCGAATCCTGACTGTGGCGTGGATGCTTGTAAGTGGTTAGAATTCATATTAAACTGTAGGTCCGGCCGAATTAGCTAAAGTGGGCAAAATATGACCGTAGGGAAACGGAAACGGACGCACCTGTTTGAGTACCTATGGGGTAAATATACCCCGAAAACCTCCCATAATCATTAATAAAATTAAATTTACATTATTGAAATTACATCATGAAACAAAACAAACTATACAAGGTGTGATTAAATAAAAGGTATGGTAAACCAAGACTAATAGCACTAAAAAGATCAATTCTTTAAATAGTATTTCTCTTTGAGACTCAGCTTAAAATTTAATCAACGAAAAAGAAGAAGAATTAATGAAATTATAAAGTACACTATCCCATTTAAATAGATCAGCAAAATACTCTAAATGGCTGAAAAAATGATGATGTTGTACAACTTAAATATGTAAATTGAAAACTAATACGCCCTCTTAAAGACTTTTTTACGTATTTGATTCTCATAACGAGATTTTTCCACATCTTGTACACCCGTGTTTTCATGTGCCAAGATAGCATTCTAAAAGGATTAAGGATGTTCAAATGCCAAAACTAATAATTGTTTTAATAACCTTTTAAGTCAATCAGTAACATATGCCGATGCTGTTTCTTTTCAGTGGAAACTTGCGTACTCTAAACACTCAAAAAGTGATGTTCAGCAGATGTGCAACTTCTCTGCCACAAAATTAATGACGACTTGTGCTCGTTGGACGTGTTTTGAAGTCAATCTTTTCTGACACACAAAGTAGAAAGCGAAACTGAATTTCACAGTTAAAAAAACAAGTTCATCTTGATGAATACTATTACCCCTATAATATCGTCAAAAATCTATTAGTTAATCGTAATTTTAATTTTAATTGTAAATTTTAATTAATGTATTGTAAATTTAGAATACATTAATTAATTGCGACTTTAATTGTTAATTTAAAAGTATATTAATTGATTTCAATTTTTTTATAGTAAATTTAAAATATATTAATTAATTGCTATTTTAATTGTAAATTTAAAATATATTAATTAATTTGAATTTTAATTGTAAATTTAAAATATATCAATTAATTGCAATTTTAATTGTTAATTTAAGTTTAAATTAATATATTTGTATAGCAAATATAAAATATATTAGTTAGGAAAAAAAATGATGGTTTCATTCTGGTGAATTAAGTACTGATTGCTTGTAAGATATTCTACAGAATTAATAAAACTATTTCAATATGTAAGATTTATACTATTAATAAAGGAAATTGAATTTTTTAAAAAACATTTTTACAATAAAGTATTATAAAATAATACTGATAGACGATGAAAATTTAAATATTGTGTTTCTTATTATTTCCTGTTATTCTTTCAAATTAAAATAATATTTTTTAGTAGTGTTTATTATGAACTGATGAAAAATAGAATTTTCTTAAAACATTTTACTTTATTCTAATAAACATTCTATTACATTTATATTTTCTAGATCAGAAATTTTACTTAATTCGTTATCAAATGACATGATGTAAAATTAAATTTATTGTAATTCTATTGTATTACGACCAATACAATTTGTAATTTTATGTATCAAAACCTAGCATAGACAATTTCTTACATTTACTGGAATGAAATTACATTTTCCGTGCCCCCGTTTAAATTTTACCACGCCATCTGGTGAGAAATAAAATAACTTTAATTCAATTGTTTAATTTATCTTTGTTTTCAAACTACAGATGGATAAAATAAACGGTCACCAAATAACTATAACAAATTTTTAAAACGCAATTGTTTCCAAAACAATATAGTTTTACGCACTGTCACATAAAAAGAAAAACAAACAAAAATTATTATGCTTGAATAAAATCAAATAATTGACTTACCACCATTACTACACCATCTGCCACAAATGTTTATCTTAACATAACTTAAGGTCACTGATAAATTAGCTGTCTTTCCTTATTTTCATTATCTTTATACTTATAAAATGAGCATGAAAGTCACTTACCATGAATAAACAATATAAATCAGAACATTTAATTTATTTAGAATGATTTTTCTTTCAATTGTTAACATCTTTATCACATTTCCTTTTATTGTATTTGTGAATACTTCGATTTCAGATTTAAATATTTACCTTTTAAGATTTTAAAATCTAAAGCACAATTATTTGCAAGATTACACTTTTTGTACATATCTTAAAAATTGTTTTTAAATGTTCCAATTCAAAATTTTTTTTAAATTATTTTTAGCTGTATTTTAATTTTTTTAATTTGCTTTTATTGCATTTCTCTTCAATGCTTAAAACAAAAATGAATAAAATTCGTATTTATTAACCAGATATTTATTTAAAATGCCTGTAATAATTAATGAACTAGAGAGTGGAAAATAATTTACAAAATAATTCAGTTCCAGTATATCTTAATAAAAATGTTATTATATTGCTTCTATTTGATTTATTTAAAAAAATTCAACGTAACTGAATTTGTGTACTTACTATGCATTCAATTAAATTTGATTAGCTTAATTAAATTAAACTTAATTAAATGCATCAAAGAAATTTTAATGATTCAAAACAAAAAGAAAAACTTTTTAATGAATATGTTAATAAATTCCTAAATTATTGTTAAAGAATTTTCGCAAGTATTGAAATTATGCGAATTTTGATAAAAGTTTCAGTTTTGCAGAATATGATCGTAATTAGACAATTTAGTGGATTTGCACGAAATTTATCAATATAAATGCTTATACTTTAGATCATGAATGGCCAATCTGCCGAATGCGGAGCTTTTATAGTGGCATGCGTATTGAAAAATTAAAAAAAATTGAAAAAATAATAATGCCATCAAGAACTTGATCCAAAACCATAAAAACCCTACTCATACGCTACAGAATACAGAACTGAAATCGATACTGCTCTATCCCTGTACAATGATGCTGTATGATATTGTGGTCACGGGACTAACCCAATGGTTTACACTGAAGTGACAAAAGTCATGGGGATACCTTTTAATATCGTGTCGGCCCCTCCTTTCTCCCGGCGAAGTGCAGCAACTCGACGTGGCATGGACTCAACAAGTCGTTGGAAGTCTTCTGCAGGAATATTGAGCCATGCTGTCTCGATAGACGTCCATAATTGTGAAAGCGTTGATGGTGCAGGATTTTGGGCACGAACAGACCTCTCGATGATGTCCCATAAATGCTCGATGGGATTCATGTCGGGCGATCTAGGTGGCCAGATCATTCGTTGGAATTGTCCAGAATGTTCTTCAAACCAATCGCGAACAGTTGTGACCCGGGGTGACATGGCGCATTGTCATCCATAAAAATCCCATCGTTGTTTGGGTACATGAAGTCCATGAATGGCTGCAAGTGATCTCCAAGTAGCTGAACATAAGCATTTCCAGTCAATGTTCGGTCCAGTCGCACCAGAGGACCAAGTCCATGCCAAAAAAACAGCCCACACCATTACGGAGCCATCACCAGCTTGGAACAGCGCCTTGCTGACAGTTTGGGTCCATGGCTTCGTGGGGTCTGTGCCACACTCGAACCCTACCATCAGCTCATACCAACTGAAATCGTGACTCATCGGACCAGGCCACGGTTTTCCATTCATCTAGAGACCAACCGATATGCTCACGTGCCCACGAGAGTCGCTGCAAGCGATGTCGTGCTGTCAGTAAAGGCACTCGAGTCGGTCTTCTGCTGGAATAGCCCAAGAAAGCCAAATTTCTCAGCACAGTTCTAACAGACAAGTCCCTTGTACGTCCCACATTGATTTCTGCGGTTATTTGACGCAGTGTTGCTTGTTTGTTAGAATTTACGACTCTTGCAGGCGTCGCCGGTCTCGGTCGTTCAGTGCAGGCGGTGGACCACTGCGCTGTCCATGGTGGGATGTTATGCCTGAAATTTCATACTCTCGGCACACTCTTGACACAGTGGATCTGGGAATGTTGAATTCCCTAACGATTTCCGAAATGGCATGACCCATGCGTCTAGCTCCAACTAACATTCCGCGTTCAAAGTCTGTTAATTCCCGTCGTGCGGTCATCATCACGTCAAAACCTCTTCACATGAATAATCTTGAACAGAAATGAAAGCTCTGCGAAAGCACTGAGCATTTATACCTGTTCTACGCGATGTTACTGCCATCTGAAAATTTGCATATTGCTATCCCATGACTTTTGTCACTTCGGTGTAAGTTGCCTTGCTTTGACGCTGTTATGTCTTGCTATGGTCTTCCATTCTCGAGAGAGAGCGAGTGCGACACTCTGGCTGTCTGGCTCAGTTGATTTTAAAACTGCCAAGCAAGTTGTTCAGCGTTTTTAAACCGTTTTTAGATTTTCGCATAGGGCTTCATTGATTTAAAAATTATATTTTCACTTTGTCCATGAGTAAAACTTCGACATCGTAAAAACATTATGGAAGGATATGAAGGACATACAAATATGAAGAGGATATTGCAATCCATAATTTTAAAACTGTCTGGAAAAGAACAATTTTTTTACGCATCAAAGTACTTACATGACAGTTTGTTTGATATGTGGAATTTGTGTAGCAGTGCCAAAAATATTTGACCTGAATCGACATTTCAAACATCTGCATACAGATCAACTGTATACCGATCACACTTGCGAACTGAATTTATCAATAAAAAAGGAATCTTTTAGCTTGCCACTAATCCTTACTGCAGAAAAGAAATGACGAAATGGAAATTAGGCAGAAGACTTTTTATGAATTTCCTCTGTTGTTAGCTCGCGAGAAAAAAACCCTATTCTAATAGAGAGGTGATAAAAAATAGCTTTTTAATATTTCTCCTAAATGTCGGTGATATAAATGTCAAACATGTGGTTGATAAAATAGCTTTGTCTAGAAATACTGAAATGTGTCATATAGATGACATGGGTCAGAATGTTGACACACAAATTGTGTCTGGATTACAATACTGCAAACACTTTTTCATTACCTTTGATTGAAAGCTGTTAAGCATATTTGCGTGTTTCATGAACGATAATTTTAATATTGTGGAAGAACTTTTCGCAATCTAGTTTTAAGTGACAGGTGACGACATTTTTAAAGGAATTACAAATGTTAATTGAAACTAACAAACTAGCAGTAATAAAGTACTAGTGAACATAAAATTAGATAGTGTTTGCACAGATTGAGTGTCTGGCAAGTTTGGTGGGATAAAAGGTTTCTTGCAATGCTTTGAAAATTATTTGGGAAGAAAGGTTTTTAAGTGCCATTGGATTATCAATCAAGAAGTTATTTGTGCCAAAGATTCAAACCTGTTGTAACATCAAAATATGATCTTGAGCTTTGAATCGACAATGATTGCGTGAGCAATTCCGAGAAAGAAATGGAAGAGGACAGCGAGTTAATCTTTCACTGTTGTATGAGCTGGCTTTTAACTGGTAGTGCACTAGTGAGATTTTGTAATTTGAAGAAGTGGATTTTAAAATATCCAGAAGAAAGCAATGACTTGACTAGTGAGTGCTCATGAATCTTCATTCGTGAAGATTGGCTAAAAGTTTTAACTTTTGTCATCGATAATATAGAACATTTAAATAATTTAATTTTAAGATTACATTGTATTTCCACTACTATAGTTGGTCATATATCTTCTTTTGTGAACAAATTTTCAGATTTTTTAAAAATCCTTTTTGGAAAAAAAAAAAAATTTTTTTGCTCTAATGCAGCTGCCAAAATAGACATTTTGTCTTTGGTGGCATATGGAAAGCGCTGCACATACCATTACCCAGGAGGTGCATGCTACTTGAAGATAAGCTAGCGGATCGCGGAGTAACAACACCCCTGCAACAGTCTACGATCCTGTTAGACCGGGACCTATGGATTTAAAGTGGATTCCGAACCACTACACCGCCGGAACTCGAACCCGAAACCTGTGGTAACGAGCGCCAGAGCGCTAGCCACTCAGTCATGGAAAAAAGAAACATTAAACCATTTCACATTAATGCAGTAACTAACTACCTTAGTCAATAATTCTCCGAATTATGATATATTTAAAAATTGAATATCCATTTTGAATAGAATTCATTCAGTGCTTAGTTTAATGATTTTTAAGATGATAAGAAAATGTTGATCTTCTTACAAATCCTTTTTATAAGTCGTTAATTGTTACTCACCTGAAATTCAAATTGAAATTATTGACTTACATCACTATCTACATTGAAATAAAAATATAATGCACTAATTTCAACATAAAGTGCTTTAAATTATATAGAATTATAGAAAATTGTCCAAACAAGCCAAACATAATTTGTCCAAAATTAGCACTATTTGGCTGTCATGTATTATTACAGATTTGGTTCAACATATGTTTGCAAACGAATATTTTCTGTTATAAACATAATAAAATAAAAACATCGTTCGTATTAATTGATATGCACCTAAAACACCTAATTTTGTTAGCATCTTCAAGAACTAATCCTAATATAGACGGTAAAAACACTTTTAATTTAAAACCACATTAAGTAAGTACTGACTGTTTAATAATTATTCATAATTAAAATTTCAAATTATTCATTTTTTACTTTATACATAACATAAATGACTGAACCTTAAAAATGTTTATTAAAAATAAAATCTAAGTTGATTATTTTGTTTTATTTATTATATCATTTTTCAAATCTCCACTACTCCGACTTACATGAAAAAGTGCTATTTGCTTAAAAGTCCCATAATCAATCTATAAATAACATTTTGCACCTTTTTATATTTTTTAATTGGTTGGAAAAAAATGGAAGTGACACGGATAATTTTTTTTTTTTCAGATAATGGCCTTCTTCTCAAAATTTCAGATGAAGTAATATGATTTTTTAATTTTTATCCACTCTTTTTATTATTCGTGAAATAAAATTATTGATACATTTTATCAATTATTTAATTTTTTTTTTCCATTAAAATATTTTTTTTTTTTTGAGTATTTTTGATTTATTCAATATTTTTTTTGTGTTTTTTATAAAAGCATATTTTATAAAAATAATTTTATTTATATAAAAATTTTATAAAAAAATACTGTCTATCTTATAAAAAAATAATTTTATTTATTTTCTACTTTTTAGTTTAAATGACATTTCGTCAATCAAAGTTTCTCAATCATTTTTCAATAACAAATAAACACTCCTATATGCAATGATAGAGATTTTTTACAATATTAAATTACTATTTTTTACAATATTTTTACAATATTATGTTAGTCATTTCTTGTATTTTTAATAAACACCTTTTTATAAAATAATTTTTTTTGCTACTTTTTAGTTTAAATTACATTTCGTCATAGTTTCTCAGTGAATTTGCAATATCAAATAATCACTCATTTATTTGCAATGATAGTGCTATTTTCTGCAATATTAAGGAGAAATAATATAATTTTTTAAAATTATAATTGAAATTTATGTATCTAAATTAAAGAATTAGAATCTAAACTTATCTATAACAGGTAAAAAAAAATAATAGTTACCTGTGACAAAGTGATTTCTAAAATGCTGTATAATCTATTTAGAATGGTGTACTTAAAATTCTTTCAAGATCACCTAATGCATCGTTGATAAAACTTTTCCTTTTCAGTAACTTTTGTTATATTCATTTGTTCAATTTTATACTGTTATGAGCAACAAACACTTGGTTTATCTGAAAATAGTTTTCCCTAGATAAATTACTGCAAAACATCTCCTATCTCGAAATCTGCCATCAGGCAGACGGCCTTGATCCACCATGATGCTGTTGCACTAACGAAGAAGATGACAATTATATGCAAAATTTACAATGTTTCCTTTGCATATTGTGTACTGATACAGTTTGTAGCCAGTTATAAAACTATAGGAATCATTTATTTTAAATGTCCAGAAACTTCATTTAACAGCACATTGAATTTATTTGGGTTTTATAAATTTTCAACCCATTTAACAGAAGTCTATACGAGCTGACTGAAAATATGGTATAAGTATATATATATACATAGTTATCTAAAAAATTTAAAAAAATTTAATAAATTTTTCCAACGAATTTTAAATATTTATTTTCAAAATTCTTTACGTATGTATATGCATATATATATATATTTGTAAATATGTATCAAATATAACCATTTAATTTTTTCAATTCCTTCTATTAGCTCACACTCTCCCTATATATATATCTTGTTCAAATTTTCAATCGTTCATAAAATATTTCTTATTCATCCACTCAAGTTGAAATACATTTTTTTGAACTTGCAGTGGATGACACTTGATGTTAATACAGTTTTTCCAAATATTAATTCATTAATTAAATTTAAGTAATTAATTTTAGTTTTTTTTCAATTCCTACTATTACCCTCACACTCTCCCTATATATATCTTGTTCCAATTTTCAATCGCTCATAAAATACTTTTTATTCCTCCACTCAAGTTGAAATGCATTTTTTTAACTTATAGTGGATGACACTTGGTGTTAATACAGTTTTTTTTCAGATATTAATTCAGTAATTAAATTTAATTCATTAATTTTAGTTTTTTTTTAGATTTAAGTTGCGTATATCTACCAATAGATGGCACCAGATAAACTTAAAAATGAATGAAAATTTTTATAAAGGACTTTCTCCAATATAGTGAAAAAAAGTAGGAGTTGACTTAAATTTTTTTTTTTTATATTACTTGTTTTTTGTAAAAACGAATAATACATGATAAATCATATGCTAACAATGGGTAACAACATTATTTTATTTCTGTGAAAAATCCTCTGATTCTCTTGGCACTCTTCCAAGTTTAATTAACATCAACTAATAAGATGCCAATCACTGAATAATTCATAATCTCGTAAAGAAACGATAAATAACAAATTAAAAGAACAAAAAATTGTATCTTTATAATGGTGACCAAGTTTTGCTTCATTTCCCCAGATAAGGAAACTTGAATTATGAGCATTATTTTCAGCATGGAAATTTTTTTGGAAATTCTTTTCTGTACCTGTAATTTATTATCATTTGGTGGCTAAGCGACCTCTATCTCCTACGTTGCATATGAAGGTGATGTGGTTGTGACATAATACTCAATCGATATCAATCACTGAACAACTGATAATCCCTTAACGAACGATATACAAACGAACAAAAATTGAATCTTTATAATAATGAAGAAATTTTGCTTCATTTCAACGATAAAAAAACGAATTATGCACAACAGTGTAAATATATATTTTGGAAATTCTTCTCTGTACCTGTGGTTTATTTAATTTTTGGTGGAGAAAGCGACTTCTATCTCTTACATTGGATATGAAGGTGACCTGACAGAGATTTAGTGTCCATGGATTTAATAAGATAAAAGTTTAAAATAAGAAGTTATGGCTTTTTTTTATATTATGTAATATTTATATATACAGGGGATTATCAAAATAATGGAAACACCATAGATTTATAAAGAATCCTTTATTAGTATTGTGTAGGACCGCATTTGGCATGTAATACAACTTGGATTCGCCTAGGAATTGATTCATACAAGTGCTGAATAGTATTTAGAGGAATATTACCTAAGCGATAAATTTTTATGATTTGACTATTTTATTAAAACTAAATGCTGCTATTTGTTGGCCTATTTTACTTATCTTTAAAATTCTGACTACATAGGTTTTTTTCTGACGTGTATTCCTTTAAGTACGTGGCTAACTGTGTGAGTTGAAGTATTATTTTGTTCAAAATTCTTTTATAGTTCAGAAAACATGTTCTATTATACCAAAAGCCATCTATTCAAGATAATTCATGTTAAAACACGATTTCACTTGTCATGTTCTTTTGCTCGAACATGCTATTCTAGGTTTAGAATTTATTTATTTATTTTTTTTTTAATTTTCTCGGTACGTTTGAAATAGCAGGTTGTTATATATTGTCTTTTATTTAATATTTGTCAAGTATATAATTAATTCTAAAACAAAAATAAAGTTCTATTTTCTTTTCTAGTATCTGAAAACTATTTTATTATTAGAATAATGTAAAAGGAATAACACAATATATACTTCAACAATACTTACTGGCATATTCATCAAGTAAGAAAATAAACAATGAACAAGATTGTTTAGCAATGACAAAATAAATAAATAAAATAAAATGAAATAAAGGCGATTTCTATTAGTAGTTTGAAAACAATAATGTTTATTGAACTGGTCCCATCTCAATATAATTTACAAACATAAACATAATAATTGTAGACATAAATTATAATAACTATCATCCAAAATATTTCAAAAAATTCGAATTAAGTGATCGTTTGTCTACTACTGTTGATCAAATTTATATTTATAAAACCTCAAAATAAACTGATTTAGAACGATGTGTTTATTCATACTTCATAATTAAATAAACATTTGAAGTAAAAAGCATCGTGAAAGGTAAATAAAGTCACATTTTATGTTGATGAAATATATGTTATTCTAAAAACAGTTTATAAACAGTTATTCAAATGTTTTGCTAATTACACAAAGAAAAATATTTTATTTTTTCGTCTCGTATCCCGCGGAGACATTTTCATTTTAAAACAAAAAGTCGTTAATTAAGAGATTTTCAGGAACAAAGAATGAAAAATAAATAATGTTTATTTTTTGAATTTTTCCTTATTTATTTGCAAATAAACTATTGATACTATTGAAGATCTAAACAAATTTCATGTGTTCACTCTTGTTTTAAATGGAGTCAACCAATAACAATAATAAAATTTAAATTTATTTCAAAATGTTTATCAAACCTATTTTTTGAAATTAATTAAGTTATAAATTTCGTTGACTTTTTTTCAATACAGAAAAAAAGTCCATTACAACTAATCATTCATTAAATATATACATAAAATATAATTTTTAAAAATTTAGTTTTTAAATAAAATATAATACATTAGCAGTCATAAAATATAAATTTTAATGAATTTAAAAGAAGCTATATAAACGTGCTATCTCCTACACATTGGAAAGAGAGCCCCTGTGGCGTTTAGGAGAAATGATCAATCGGCATCGAGACTCTCATCCGAGAGGAAGTACTGCGCTCCCGCTGAGAAACGTTTAGTTTATAGTCTCTCAACCCGAGTAGAAATATAGTTAACGCAATCTTGCGTATAAGTTGGGCTACAAACTCATACTCGAAGAGGAAGTATATTTCGAGCAGCCTGCGCTTTTCGACTTAGAGGTGGAGGCTTTGCATGAATGTATAATTATATGCTTTAAAATGTGTTAAATATTGTATGTATCTAATTGTACGTGCGTGGTGTTTGCGCGTGTGTAAATAAAGCTGTGAGTTCTCCAACCTGTGCCTCAAGTCTCAACCCAACCACACCTAGTTACAATGCAAATGCACAAAATTCCCATTACAGCTTAAATATATTTTATAAATATTGAAATAATAGACATAATTAATAAGTGCATGTGAAAGAATGAGCTATATTTAAATTATTTATTCTTTAAAATTAAAAAATACATATATTTGAGCATTTTTTGAAAATATTTGTGTATTCTGTAACACATGGCTTTATTGAAATCAATCCATTACAATATTTGTGTATTTTTAAACTAAAAATATAACTATATACCTCAACAACAATGAAATCGCGTTCAAAAATCATGTTTAATTCAACATCATAAATGCATTTTGGAAGAAATTTAATGGTATATCATAATATAAAAAGAATTTGGACATAAAGTACGTTCTACCATCCTTCAATTTCCGACGATTTTCAACTTACTGACATTTGACCTTGAAATGTGTTAAAACTTTCCAAATAGTTTTGGATAACAAAAGAATGTTTGTTTTATTTTATGACATACAATGGATCAGCATTAACAAAGGAAGATTCATCTTTCATCCTTTGTTAAAAGAATCGAAAGGTGACCTAGAAAAACAAATAGAAACAAGTAATATAAAAAAAAAAAATTTTTTAAAGTTAATTCCTACTTTTTTTCACTATATTTCAGAAAGTCCTTTAAGTAATTTTTATTAATTTTTTTAAGTTTATCTGGCGCCATCTCTTGGCAGATAACTGCAACTTAAATCCAAAAAAAAAAGCTAAAATTAATTAATTAAATTTAATCGCTGAATAAATATTTGAAAAACTGTATTAACCCTTTGCACTCGAGGGCTCCGGAGCGGAGCCATTTAAAATTTGTCTTCAAGCTCGAGGGCTCCGCTACGGAGACAATGCAAATAACAATATAAATAATGCGTTTCTTTTAATGCGTATATCAAACTTACTTGTGAATAAGATCTTTTCATTAAAATCGCTTCGAGTTGCTGGTAATACGAATGAAAAAAAACTTCGAGTGCAAAGGGTTAACATCCAGTATCATCCACTACAAGTTCAAAAAAAAATGTATTTGATCTTGAGTGGATGAATAAAAAGTATTTTATGAACGATTGAAAATTTGTACAAGATATATATAGGGAGAATGTAAGCTAATAGAAGGAATTGAAAAAATATACTTTATATGTAATCCAAAGACAAGGGGAAAAATAATACAAAAATAAAATTAAAAAAATCATCTGTTGTTAGTGTGTTCACGCGTTTACCATGTGGATGGATTTGTATTCCATCCAAGAGTTGCGTCAGTACGCGCGGGGTGAATGTAAATTTAGAACTCTCTTCTAAGGGTGGTAGGGGGAATGTGATGTTGCGACCTTCAATCATTGCATCACTACGTTCAGAGAAAGATTCTTAGCCAACTCAATCGATATCCATCGCCAAAGACGCCAGGCTATTGTTCATTTACAGATGGGATCACAAAGCAGTAACCTTTTCACGTGAATCACCTAAAGTAGTTTCTTAAAAGCTTTCTACTGGGAAGATATTGATCTCTAATTCAGATATTCGATTTTAAACAGAATGGAAAGTTGACTCCAAGACTTTATTTAAATTATTTTAATATTTATTTTTATTAATAAATTACTTTAATATTTATTTTTATTAATAAATTACTTTAATATTTATTTTTATTAATAAATTACTTTAATATTTATTTTTATTAATAAATTACTTTAATATTTATTTTTATTAATAAATTACTTTAATATTTATTTTTATTAGTTGAGAATTTTACCCATTAACTAAGTAATTAAGTACATAGTTCATCAAAATTTTCTGCCATCAAAAAATGAAATGAAAGCGATTAGCTTTAATTTTTAAACTGCCGAACTTGAAAGATTTGGTTTGTCGCTCTACTGTCATTTTGTGCATATTAGGGCTAACCTACAGTTTAAAGTGGATTCCGAACCACTAACAAACATCCATGCCACAGCCAGGATTCGAACCTGGAGCCTGTAGTATCAAGGGTCAGAGTGCTAGCCAATTGGCCATCAGAGAGAAGAATATTTCCACCGATTTACTGACATCTAACTCGGTAGAACGCCAGCTAATCAAAAATCTGATATTGTGCCTACTCAAATTTCCGATTATGTGGCGTTCTACGTCGTGATATTTTAATATCCGGTGGAAACCAATTTTAAGATTATTATATAATCTAGAGATTCATTTTTAAAGTGCAATGATGAATAAGCTTAATCATAAAAGGTCATTGGTAATTTTTAGCGGTTTAGCAGTCTGCTGAAGAGCAGTTTTTGTGCAAATATCTTTGGTAATTGGTAATGTAATTGACACGGGATATACCTTTACAGAGATATATTATAGATTATACTATATTAGTTTATTGTGGTTTACTAGAAATTCAGGACATTTTAAAGAGCCCATTGTGTCTTGAACAAAATAATGATAAAAGTTATCATTTTTTAAAATTTTTACTTCTATTATATCACATAAATTTTTATTTTAAACAAATATGTATTGAGAAACAGTATGCCAGTTTAGAGTTAATCATTTACACACAAATCTAAGCTTATTAGTCCAAAAATGTATAACATGATTTCTTAGATATGTAAATTGAATGAATAATGGTTTAATATAATCCTTCCTCTGTACTCATCAAATATGTAACAATTAATTTAAAATAATTTTAAAGAATTAAATAAATAAATAGAATGATTAATATGTTCTCCTATAGTATACTATTTCATATTAAGAATTCAATTAAATACAAAACTGAATGAAGATCAAAGAAAAATTAATAGATTGTATATATATATATCATATATTTGAAAACTTTTATATGATTTTTAAGATTTTATTTGATATTTTAATATAAAATGAAATTTTGCTTTTAAATTGTTTTAAATGAAAACTAAATTAATTATAAAAAGCAAAATTTGTTAAAAATAAATTTTCAATTAGAAAACAAAAGATGATTTAATTATAGAGCATTTTAGTGGTTTAACATCGTTTTTCAATGAATTTATTTTAGCTTCTTCGTTATAAGTTTGATGAAATTAGAAATAAGGTTGCTAATCAAATTACGAGTAAAAAGCGCCTTAATTCTAAATAGTTCCTAATAATTCTCTATTTCCTATTAAAAAGTGGAAATTAAGAAAAAGTAAATGAAGCTTATTTTTTATATATAAAAATTATAACTACATTTTATAGATGTTTAATTGATCTTTTTTACTTTAAAGGATTTAATTTCCGTAAGTTTACTACATTAAAGATACAAAAAGGATAATATTGGAATGCGCATGATGGATAACGGATAAACATATTTTTGAGCATTTATATTATTGTTACATTTTTGTTCAAGAAATGAAAAACAATATTGCTCGTTTAGGAAAAAATGTCAAAATTGTTTTTGTTCAATGCTTTAACTAAATATTTTTGTTGTTTTCACATTCAAAACGAGTGTGGAAGCTAAATATCTTTTTCTTGTTTATTTGTAAATTCCTTATTGTTAAAAATATTGAAAACCTGCCAACTATAAACCTAAACTTTTTAACAAACGAAAAGCAAATGATTACGAAAATAAGGACGTCATAGGCCTGCATTCTAAAATGGCAATCAAAATCGATCATTAATATTTATTATTGGGATTTTAATAAGTTTGCTTATTTTTGGAAATTTATTTTAAAACATTTATTTCCAATTAACAATAAAAACAACGTTTAACAATACTTTTCTATGACCTTTGATTATAATAATATGATCTCTAATATCATATAAATGCTAAGTGAATAATGTTAGGTTAAATTAAACTATGATAAATTCATGAAAAATTCTTAAGGATTCATAATTTGATGTCATGGCCTGCATTCAAAAATGGCAATCAAAGTCGAACATTAATATTTTATATTGAGATTTTAATAAACATGATTATTTTTGGAAATTCACTTTAAAACAATTATTTCCAATTATCTATAAAAACATCATTTTACCATATTTTTTTATGATCTATAATAATAATAATAATATATCTAATATCATATGAATCTTAAATGAATACTGTTGAGTTAAATTAAACTATGATAAATTCATGGAAATTCTTCAAAAAGGATTCATATTTGGTGTCATGGTCTGCATTTAAAAATGACAATCAAAGTCGATCTTTAATATTTTGTATTGAGATTTTAATAATCCTGATTATTTTTGGAAATTCACTTTAAAGCAATTATTTCCAATTAACTAAAAAAACATCATTTAACCATATTTACTTATGATCTATAATAATAATAATAATATATCTAATATCATATGAATCCTAAATGAATATTGTTGAGTTAAATAAAACTATGATAAATTCATGGAAATTCTTAAGGATTCGTATTTGATGTCATGACCTGCATTCGAAAATGAAAATCAAAGTCGATCTTTAATATTTCTTAGTGGGATTTTAACAAGCATGATTATTTTCAGAAAATCCTCTTTAAAACAATTATTTCCAATTAATTAAAAAAAAAATCTTTTAACCATATTTGTCTATGATCTTCGATTATAGTAATATTATCTCAAATATCATATAAATGTTAAATGAATATTTTTGTATTAAATTAAACTATGTCATGGAAAAAGGATTCACATTCATTGAGTTATTTAAAAATTTTATTTATAATTTTTTTTTTTCTAATTTACTGAACATAAACTTTAACAACACAAATTTCCTGCCAATACATATTTCCAAAAAAATATTTTTTATTACTGACATACTTTCTAAAATAACATAAACAGGATGTTTGTTTGTGTAGCATTGAAAGTTTTTCTAAGACTGCACTTTTTATGAATGAAAAGGCCAACAAAATAAATACACCCATTTCGCCAAGTGGCGATAATATCCGCAATTATGGCAACCCAGCGTTGAACTTGAACACGGTAGTGTGGATTTTCCTACAACACAGACGGTGTTCGGTCAATCCTTGCAGCTATTTCGTAATAGCCGGACTTCGTAGCTTGACAAAAGTTCACTGAAAACATATCTGGTGTTCCTCTAATTTGCATTCGGGACATGCAAAGCGGGGGGTGAGGTGGTGTTTTTTTGACATTTTAAGAGATTTTTATCACTTTCAATCAGATGGAGAGAGAACCGTGCTTAGAAAATGGATCAAAAGCGTGAGTACACCTATTTTTAAATAATCTCGAATTTTCCATAATATTAATAAATATGGTAAAACATAATTTGTGCCAGTTATATAACATGCTTATGTAATTAAAAAAAAAAAATATATATTTTACACCTTGACAGAAGAGTTATTTTTTTTTTTTCAATTTAAAATATTTCAAAATTTATTCATTTCTTTTATTATTTTTTTAGTGTATAATGTGATACATAATGTAATATGGGCGTTCAATAAATAAATATATATTTTTTTAAATGTTTAAGTAAAATGTTTGAAATGTTTAATAAAAAGAAAACTTTTATTAAAATGTTATTTAGAAACAGTGACAAAACACATTTTTTTTTTTTTTAATTTGTGCGTTTTAAAATCTTATAAAATATACTTTTAACTTGAGTATTTTTTTAACTCTAATATGTATGTTGGATTTTATTTTAATTCAAAATATAATTGGATAAATGAAATACACAGTGACTGTCAATTACTCAATGGCACTAAGCAAAATTGGGTGTGTAAAATTAAATTATTTCATGCATTAAATTAAAATATTTGGTTTTATTTACTGCCAAAGAAAGGGACGTTTTTTTTCTGTAAACATATTGAGTCATAATAAGTATGATTCATAATGATTTTCTCATTTTCATGTGTTGTATTATATCATGTGTTAATTATTTAAAATCAAATTAATAATTGATCGTAATAAAAGTATTTTAATTCTACAGAAAAAAAGCCAGATTAAATTTGTATTGATCTAAAATATTTTTTTACATAGAATCGTTGTTACCCAATGAACTCTTATTCATTATTTTTTGACATTTCCTGATTTTTTCTAGATTTCTGGGTGATAATCATTTTTTTTTATTATTTCTAATTCGTTCAATTAATTTTTCAAGTTCATTAGAGCTATTTTTATTTATTCACATAACTTCTTTTCTATATCTTTAAATTAATCCAAAATGATTAATCATATACTTCTTCATTATGTGCTCACTCAATACTGATCACTATCAATGGATCATAAATTTTGCCATTGAAATGAATAAATCTATAAAAAGAATGTGTAAAAACTTATTAAAGTTATAGTCAATTCTTTTGGCATTTACAGATTTTTTCAAGATTTCTCGATGCTAATCATATATCTTTCTTTTTATTTCTAATGCATTCAATTATTTTTTCTTGTTCATTAGAGCTATTTTTATTTATTTACATATCTTCCTTCCATTGTTTTAAATAAATAATTTTGTTCTTCATTACGTGCTATTTGAATATTGATCGCTATCAACAGAATAAAATAGTCTGAAATTAAGATGAATAAATATATAATTGTGATTTAAAAGCATGGTTTCTAAAGGAAAAATATTTAGAAATTCATATAATACAATCGCCCAAAAAAAAGACATATTGAATGTAATTTTTTTTATCAAAAAGTGGAGTCTAAAAAAAAAAGTTTTCAAACTTTTTGGTATTAAAAATTTTTATTTATGTTTTAAATAAATTTCTGTAAATCCACTCTGTGTAAAAAGTATCTGGGATTGTTAAATAAAACACACAAAAATCAATTTATGCATCAAAATTTATTTTATCGTCTTTAAAGTAGGCTCCACTTAGTGCAATACAACTGTGACAGCAGTTATCTAATCTTCTATATATATTCGTTGGCTGAACTGTATAGCCTTCAGTTTCTTCAAAAAAGTTTCTTTTATAGCTTCAATCGAGCCAAAGTGCCTTCTTCAAAGTGATAATTTTAACTTTGGGTTCAGAAATCACATAATACCATATATATAAAGAATACGGAGTTTGGTTCATGACATTCATTAAATTTTTGGCGAAAAATTCTTGCACAATAGCTCTTGCAACCTGATTTGATACTCTTTTTGGAAAAAATTTACCTTTTTTAGAACCAGTGGTGTACCAAGACCATACATTTCTTTTAAATGTTATGAATGAATTTAAAAGAAACGTATACATCTTGAACCAACACTCTAAAACTCATATGATGTTTTTTTACAACAAATTCTTGATTTTGTCGTGATTCTGTTGAATGTAACAATTGAGGATCGAACAGAACAAGGCAAATCAACAACCACTTCGAGGCCTTCTTTTACCCTTTTTTCATGATTCTACTGTTTAAGACACAAAGATTCATGGATTTGGCCCAGATGTTGCTGTCGACCAAATTGATAAGAACCAACAACAATGACTACCATAATAACAAAAACAACTACTCTTCTTTGAATGTCTTATACTATTCATTTGCTCATTCACAGGAGATCTTTGGGAATATGTTTAGGGATTCGGTCCTCAAAATTTCGTTTGAAATACAAAATTTAAGGCAAAAATCTTTGTTCGATTAATTCTTCCATTATACAAATTACAAAGCACTGAAAATATTCGATTAAAAAAATAACTACTGTTAATAAACTGAATGACATATCGCGCATAATATGTCACACATTTCAAATGTCACGTGGTAACCCAGTAAAGTGCTGCCAAAAAAAAAAAAAATATGATCATATTTTTTACGAGAGTATATTAAATTAGAAATTCCTGATACTTTTTATACAGAATGTACTTCCTTTTGATAATCGTCTGTAAAATTATTTTTTAAATAAGTTCTTGGATAAATTAACTTAGTTAAAAATTTATAAAAACAACTAAATAAATCATAAAACGCTATATCCATAGAACTATGTGTTAGAACAATCCTTGCTAAATTTAATCTATTACAGTCCTTCTAAGTTATATTCATGCCAATACACTTTTTAAATATTTAATATTGCCTCATCATATTGGCAATGTCACATTGGAGTCGAGGCGTAAAAATACATAGAAAATTGGGAAAGGTTCCAGGGTGTTGTTTACACACGTTTCAAATGTGCATTGTAAAACCTCGGTTAAATTCCTGCAAAAAGGACGATGTGTTTTAAAGTGCATCATCACGTTTTGAAATGTTTCTAAATATATTAAATGTATCATTTACAGAAATTTAAAACTTTTTTTGTATATTTAAAATACACAATAGGTAAATTTTGAAATGGTGTTCATTACAAAGATTGGTGTCATATAAATGGTTGTGTACATTCCTTTTTTTTATCGTGAATGTAATAATGATATTTATATTGGATTTTCTGGAGATAATAGTATTGTTTAGATGATACCACGGACTCTCCATTATTTAAATAATGGCATCAATTAAAATAATGAAAACTAACGAAACCATATTAACCTTACCATCATAAGGAAAATAAAAATAATTAATTAATTTTTTTGGCATTATTTTGTAAAATAAAATAGAAAATACTTTTCGAGTCATTGTCGTAATGAATTATAGATTTTTGACATCAATTAAATAATGAAAACTAACGTAACCATCTTAACCTTATCATCATAAGGAAAATTAAAAGCAATTAATTTGAAGATTGATTAATTTTAAAATTAGAAAATATTTTTTTCAATCAATTAATGGATTATTCAGATAACACCAAGAAAATTAATTTTTCAGGATTTTTCTAACATTTATACTACTGTTATTTACAAAAAGAATGAAAAACATAAATGAGATTTTCATCTTTTTAGTAAAAAAAAATCATTATTATTTAAAATTGATTTCTATTAAATTGTTGCAATTGACAATTTTTACTTCTCTTTATGATTTTTAAAAAAGGTCTTTTATTAATACTTTCTTTATATTATTTCTATTAAATTAATAGAGTATTAAGAAAATTAAATAATTAACATCATAAAATTAAATTATTATCTTAATTATTTCCTATAGACGCATGGAAAAGGATATTACATTCTTTGGTCTGGTCAACAAAGTCATAGTCATTATGACAAAAAAAAATATTGTAAGGTAATTTTTTTAACTAAGCCTCTTTTATTACAGTAATTAAAGCACAGATAATGTCTTTTTTTTTTTCAAAACATGATTATTATTCTAATGATGTTAAATAATGCTTTTGATATGTCTGAAAACAAGAATGTTCATAATGCACGAGTTTCGTCACTTTGATTTGTAATCGATTTTTGCAGTCATAGTCATTAACCTTGAAGATCTGCTGGTCTTCACACGGTTTCGACTAGTTCATTTCCTGTGTAAATGACAAGTTATCAAGATACGTGTTTAATGAAAGTTTCACAATGTTAGGAGATATTATTGTTCTGAAAAAAAAAACCCCTTTTGTAACTATTTATTTTTTATTTTTATCTGTTGCCATTTTCACATTTAAAATGATAAATAATCAAAATACCACATATTTTTTTTAATTTAATTCATACATTGCGAATTATTTAGTAATTTTGGTAACAATTTTGCATTGGACGTGAAAATTGAAAATTATTTTTTTTTAAATAAAATATGAATTTCTCTCTATCTGTATTAAATGTCATGAATAAATATTTCAATTGTTCTAATTTAAAACCATTAATGCTTTTTTGATGGAAAACTTCTTAAATAAAATATGTTCCTTCCAATATATATATGTGTGTATACGTATATATATATATATATAATACTATATATATTTGTGTTAGCTCGAAATAAATATTTTAATTGTTCTAATTTAAAGATAATTAAAAGTTACTAGTTACTAATTGTATTAGACAATTAAAAATTTTATTTAAAACATATGGCAAGATAGATATGAAGAATTAAAAACAATTTGCTTTTTTTTTCATTAAAAGAACTGAAAAAACAATACTACAAAAAAAAAAAAAAAATTCTGGCACTATTGAATACATTTGATTTCAGTTTCCTCAAACGTCAAATAATTTTAAAACTTTCATTTGCAAAAAGATACACTACTAGCACACTTATGTTAAATACTTTTACAGGGAGTATTAAAGGATATATATAAAGAAAGTTTTGGAATTAATACTAAACCTACGAAGAAATACTAATAATAATACTAATACTTCTCTTAAGGACTTGGAAAGGAAGTTCTTAAGAGAAGTAGGTTTAGTTCCTAATTTCTCTTAAGGATGAAGCTCAATTATTCCTTTTTTTACTTTCATCGATTACCACTTAAACAAGACATTCAGGATTAAGTTGAGTAAAAATCCGGTACAAATTTGCCGAGTGATCTTTGTTTTATTTTATTTTTTTTTGACCGTTTGAATTTTGTTAAAAACATTAGATATTTATAAGTAAATTATAAATATTATGTAAATGGCAATTAAAATAGATAAGAATGTTATTGAAAATATATAAGAAATTGTTTTTAAATGATTAAAGTAGAGAATTTTTCATGTGTTTCCTATTTGTGTGGGACTTCATTTTTTAGACTATTTTAGGGAATAAATATTCCCAATATAATAACAAACCAATGTATAATATATCATTTTTAATAAGAAGAAAGAAGTTTTTAAAAATCAGTAACCAATTTCAAATGTAAAAAAGTATTGGGCCTGAATTGTTGAGAACGGAAAGACGTGAGATGATTGCTTATGACTACGCAACATCTAGTAAAGAATAATAACAAATGCAACAGGCAATCCAAGAATAAAAATAGAAACAAGTTCAGACACGCAAAGCGAGAGTAAGAGGCAAAAAAAGAATGTTTAAAAGACACATTGACCCCAAGAGCAGGAAACTGCTGGTAGCTGCTAACTTGACATGCAATTAAAAAAAAACACCAAAGAAGGTTCAAGGAAATAATTTGCATCATTATTAAAGAACGGCGTGCCAAATAGCCTGACGCAATGTCGAGGTGTTAACAGTAATCATGATGTGTGGCTGTAACACCAGAAGTTAATTAAAAATTACATATCTTGATAATTTTGAAGACCATCTGTTTATTAATTATGTTAGCACTACAAAATAGTATCCAAGTTCTTTTTAGCTACGTGAATCTATGCATTATACGTAAATATTATCTTATTACACTAAGATAATATTTTGCCGTGTAGTTTTAATGACTAATATATAATAATTGAAGATGTTTGAGGAAACATTCTAGAGTAAAAGAAGAAAAGCTATGTCTGAAATTTCCAGAATGAGTATATATAACCTGAAAGTTTAAACTAGCTGGTATTGATTGTTTATCATTCATTCATTAGTTGCCAATTGGACTAGACTCAGTTATCAATTGAGTTTTTTGTATTATTACTTTTGTTATATATATATAAGTGTATATATGCATATGTTACATATAACATATATGTAACATATGTATAACATATACTTACGTAAGTGTATGTAACATATATATAGAATTGTAGTGTTAACTAAGATTGATTCACATGTATATATTTTAGAAAGATAAGAGGTATTATTCCTATTCTATTATATATATAATGTGAAAATTTAAATCAGCTATTATTGAATGCTTCTAATTCATTCATTATAAGTTATCAATTGAGTTTTGTACTGATAATCTTGTTATTATATATATATATATATATATATATATAATAACAAAATTAACAATACATACATACATATATATTATATATTATATATATTATATACATATATATATTATATTTCTATATATATTATATATATATATATATATAATATATATATAGAAATGTAGTCTTATGTAGGATTGACTCACATGTATATATTTAAAAAAATACAAAGCATTGTTCGTATGTGTATGGCGTATAGACTGATATATAAATATATCTAATACCTGTTCTAAATTATATATATATATATATATATATATATATATATATATATAACCTGAAAAAGTTTAAACTAGCTGGTATTAAATGTTTCTGATTAATTCATTTATAAGTTATTAGTTGAATTATTTTGTATTGATATTTTCGTTAATACATATACAGTACATACATACATTATATTATATATATATATATATATATATATATATATATATATATATATATATATATATATATATATATATATATATATATATATATATATATATATATGTATATATATTATATATATATATATGTATATATATATATATATGTATATATATATGTATATATATGTATATATATGTATTAATGGACTTTGAAGGAAAATTGTATAGTCGCAGTTTTTCTGACATTCATGGCTTTTACTAAGCCACTGAAATCATATTAGACGAAAACAAAATAAACTCTTCTTACAATGCTGAACTAAATATTGATTTTCGTTCCTTTGTTCTTACTTTCGTTTATATTCGATCGAATGAGATGACTCTTTCCTGCAAGTTTTACGACATGGGTTTTCTAGAAATACAGCTTTCCAAAGTAAATTATGCGGAACCATAAAAAAGGATGCATGCGAGATTGAATCGCTTTCGCTTTTCGTTCTGACAACAATCATAAAAGTAAGAATTAACATCGAGGAATACAAAACTTCGTCTTTTGTTTTATTCTTTTGCAATGCTAAATAAATCGGATTGCAAAAACTTGTTCGATTGTCAACTGAACATTAACTAAACAATTACTTCGAGATTAGTTTGTTTAGAATAGATTTGTCACAATTAAATAAAACAAAGGATATGCAGGATAAGAGAAAGTAATAAAATAAACATTAACTGTAAGAACTAAAAATCTTTTAAAACTTTTTTTAAACCGTTTTAAATCTTTTTTAAGTCTCTTCGGGTCACTGAGACATGTGTATATTTAAAATTGTCTACCACAGGGGTGATCAACCCTCGACCCCGTACCGTACCGCATGCGGTCCGCCTTGAATATTTTTGGCCCGTGAGATTTATCACAATTTTACAAAATATATATTTATTCAATTCCTTCTATTAGCTCACACTCCCCCTATATATCTTGTTCAAATTTTCAATCGTTAATAAAATATTTTTGTTCATCCACTCAAGTTCAAATACATTTTTTTTATACTTGCAGTGGATGACACTGGATGTTAATACAGTTTTCAAATATTAATTCATTCATTAAATTTAATTAATTCATTTTAGTTTTTTAATATTTAAGTTGCATATATCTACCAATAGAAGGCGCCAAATAAACTTAAAAAATGAAGGAAAAATATTTATAAAGGACTTTCTGCAATATAATGAAAAAAAAAGTAGGAATTGGCTTAAAATTTTTTTTAAATTACTTGTTTTATAATGGTCAAAATAGTGAAAACCAATTTATTAAAATATACATTATGTGTGCATGCCTATATTCAAAAATTAACTGTCGCAATTATGAGAAAAAAATTAATTTTTGATTTTAAAATAATATTCTTGCGAATATAGGACAATTATTACCTGTTTTATTTATGAGTTTACAGTTGTGCCCGCGCGTCTCTTAATATTTATTATAACAAGTTCTGTGTTTCTCTTTAAATGACTCTGTCACCATTCCTAGATACACACAGTTGAATGTTGCTAGCAGAGCTAACCAGACTCTAAGCTGAAGTTGTTAGCGCTTTTGGTTCACTTACACTTGCGAACCTTTTTTCTAAAATGAAATTGACCAAACGTGCTCAAACATAACGAATGCTGACCTGCAACACCACTTACGACGTACAAATACACAAATTGAGATCGATTTTTAAAATCTAAGTGAAGAGTGGAGAAATATATCTCGCACTAGTAAAATAAAATATTTTTTAATGATTTCATTTTTTTATTTCGTTTATATATATATATATATATATTATATTTCATTTTTAGTATTACATATTTCTTTTTACAATGAATTAATGAATTAATTTCATTATCTATGTTTACCTGTAAGAATTATAGTAAACACAATAATAATAACTCATTATGTTTCAATTTTTCCCTCCGAAAAATATTTATAGTGGGTCCAAATCTAATATGGGGATATATAATTTTATATGCGGCCCGCGGAGTTATGATGCATTTGGGTTGGCCACTCAATTCTACAATATCACTGTTTATTAAATATTAAAAATGCATTGTGTGTCTCCGCTGGTAAGGTTTTATTCCAAGCTAGTAGTTATGGCCCAGTAGGTGATTATGAAACTGGTACATCACCAGTAGTACATTAATAAGCCAAGAGTAGGCTATTTAAAAGTTTTTAATAGTTAATTAGTTGAACAGCGTTAAATTATCAAGAAAACCCTCTAATAACAATTACAAATAAAATTAATCTACACAAGCGATAATGGTACCAGTAGCAAAGTTTCAAAATGGTTCCAGACAGGAAGTATTTGTCTGGAATTTTTTTTTGTGTTTGCTCATGAAAGAAACAATTACAATATGAATACGAAATCTTTTAAGAGCTATGAAATCATTTCCATTCGTCATATTTTTTAATAATAAATAAATTTTTACTTATTAAGAAATATTTAATAATAATGGTTTCTCATTTTTAAACTTTAAAAATATTAAGTTTAAAAAATGCCACCAGGAGTAAATTATGAATGTGAAAGTATAAAGACCTATGTCGTCTCATTCGTTATGCCTTTTTAACAATAAAAAATGTTTTTATTAATTAAAAAATGATTAAGTAGAATTTTTGGTGGTTTTGGGTTGCGCTCCAGATGTAAAAAAATAAATTAAACAAATAATAATAATTGACACGACCTGTAACGCCACTAAAAAGTATAACGCAGTGTGAAATGTTTAAAGATATATGTTTCGTTATATTTTTAACAATAAAAATGCATTTTATTAATTGCAAAAATTAACTAAGAATAATTTTTCCGTGGTTTTTCGTTGCGTAACCAGATAAAAAAAACATAAATAAATTAAAAAAAAAAAAAACAATAATTGCACGAGCTATAACGCAATCAGGAGTAAATTATCAAAAACGCCACCAGTGCGAAATGTGTATGTGTATCTGTCGCTCCATTCGTTATACTTTTTTAAAAATAAAAAATGTTTTTAATTGAAAAACAAATAAGAATAATTTTACATTTTTTTTGTTGCGCATTAGATGAAAAAAATAATAATAATAAAACTTAAAAAATACTTGATACGAGCTAAGGCCACCAGGAGTACCTAAACTAACAAAATGCAACCAGTGTGAAATGTTTAAAGAGCTATGTCGTGACATTCGTTATATTTTAATAATAGCAAATGTTTTTTTTATTAATTGGAAAAATAACTGAGAAGAATTTTTCCGTGGTTTTTACATTGCGCACCAAATAGAAAAAAAAAATAATAAATTAAAAAAAAAACAATAATTGGCACGGGCTATAACGCCACCAGGGAGTAAATTAACAAAACGCCACCAGTGCGAAATGTTTCAAGAGCTATATCGTCCTTTCGTTATATTTTTTATGAATAAAAATTGCATTTTATTAATTCAAAAATAACTAAGACAAATTTTCCGTGAAATGAAAAAAAAAAGAAATGAAAAAAAAAAATTATAAATTAAAAGACAGAAATCCTTTTCTAAATCTTTATCCTAAGTTTTTTTCATTTTTCAATTGTTAAAATTTTTAAGTTTTAGAGGGCAGACAAATCTTAGACTTCATATATATATAGAGAGAGATAATGCTTCTTAAATATAAAGTATTAATTTTAAACTGCATCTGCCACTTTTGTTAATAAAATAAAATTCCAAAAAAATATTTCACGATGTCTTGATGAAAATGGTATAAACGAATTTGCAGTTTTATACTAATTGTGCGATACGGTATTAAATTTTTCCATTAACTGTCGTAAATGGATGAAATTTTCAAAATTATTATTTTTCACGAATTCTTAATGTCTGCTTGTGGAGTCTTTTTTTCCTAATCTTTATATCTTATTTTTCTTGCTAGTTGGGGTGTGATCATAAAATATAATAAAAAGTAAGAAAATAAATTTTAACGAACTTTTCAAACACAGTAGAAAATACCAAATTATTAAAATTAATAATAAAAAATGCTGAAATCTGTTCTGCAAATTTCAACTTATCGTGTGTGAACATTCGAGAACGGATGAATAGACTCAGGAATATGCCAATGTTTAATAATGCATGAGATATATGAAGCAATTGATTGGAATGCTATAAGAATGGCCAAATTCAATAGCCACATGAATATAGTAATGTTGAATAGATCAAGAACTTCATGAAGAATGAACTGTTCAAAAATCTCTAAAAGCATATTCAAAAGTAAGATAAATGTTGTCGTAAATGAAGAATTAAATATTCCAAATTCTACAAGAAACGTTATCACATTCAATACCCCAAAGAATATATCAAAGTTTGAAAATTCTAGGCATAAATTAAGAAAGAAGTATTCCAAATACAATAAGAAGCACTATACAGTTGAATAGTCACCGGAAAATGCTAAAAGTGATAAATATGAAATTTCAAAAAAGATGGAATTGATCAACGCACTGCGAGTACTTATAGCCATTAGAAATACAAATATTTAAAATCCCAACCCAAAACATGAAAAGTGATTCAAAACATTTGAAACAAAAGCCAAATTCTCCAGAAAATTACTTAAGGCTAACGTTATTCATGAAGCATTTCAAGAGTTAAGGGCCCAAAGTACCATTTTCAGCAAGCATTTGTAATGGAGTTTTATTTGCTTGGCCCTCATTTTCGGATAACGTCACGGACCCTAACCAGGACAACATCGTGTTCACACATGACAATAAATTTATTTTTAGAAAATACATGTTTACAAAGATTAAAAATTCTTTTGAGTAATGAAGTAAAATATAAAATTGCAAAGGTTTTCGATTAAGGTATTTTTGTGCTTTCACCTTTGATATTTAATAATCTCCAAGCAGCAGAAGTAATAAAAAAAAAAAATTTCAAGGTTTTTTTCTGCTTTGAATGTCCTTTTAAAATAAAAGAATTCCAGAAAAAGACTTTTTGAATTTATGGGTTCTTTTTATTTACGCAGCTAATTTTATTATCTGGGAATTCACGTGATTCAGTTGGTGTGATGTATATTAAATTTTTATCCAGATATTAGGTCACAGGATTGCATTTTCTTTGAAAAATTGTTTATGTAATGAGATTGCAATTGTTAAGAATCACTCTGAGAATTTTTTTTCGTAGATCTAACGAATGTGATATTCTAGTTTAATTTTATAACAACAAATTAATAATTTTAAGTTCTTGTTATATTTTTATTGTTACGAATGATAATCCCTTTTTGGTGAAACACGTTTTTGTAATTTTATTTTTTGTTGTTGTTGTGTTTAACTGATGTTAATGTAGATTCTTTAATTGTAAACGTGATTGCATTTTCTTGGAGAAAAATTTTATGTGAAGGAAATAAGACTGCAAAGCGTCTTGGATTAAATAAAAATCACTCCTTAGAACTTACGAATGTGATATTCAAGTTTAATTTTATAACAAATTAATGTTTTAAGTTCTTGTTATATTTTTCTGGTTACGAATGATAATCCCTTTTTGGTGAAACACGTTTTTGTAATTTTTAGTTTTTTTTTGTTGTTGTGTTTTACTGATGTTAATGTAGATTTTAATTGTAAACATGATTGCATTTTCTTGGAGAAAAATTTTATGTGAAGGAAATAAGGCTGCAATTAATAAAAATCACTCCTTAGAACTTACGAAATGTGATATTCAAGTTTAATTTTATAACAAATTAATGTTTTAAGTTCTTGTTATATTTTTCTAGTTACGAATGATAATCCCTTTTGGTGAAACACGTTTTTGTAATTTTATTTTTTATTGTTGTGTTTTACTGATTGTAGATGCGAAACTGCCACTTTTAACCTTAAGGAAAATTAGATATAAGTTGTAATTATATATTGGCAATCACAATAAAATGTAATCTTATTAATTTTAATATACGAAAGAAATTCTTGATAAGTTCCTTCAAATTGTTGATTTCCAGTCATCATTTTTTATAATTCAAATTGTCATATCAGCAGTGTTTATGAAAACAAGAGTACAAGCACAAAAAATAATTTAATACGCAATTTTACGCAAGCAAATAATTTCTCAGTAACAGATGAGAAATTATTTACATTCGGGTTTATTTTATTTATTTTTTTCCCCCGAGTGATTCCTTGTTTGGTTAACTGACAAATCTGTGTGTTTTATCATTACCTGGTCATTACTAATTAATAAAACATACAGATTTATTACTGGTCATTATCTGGTCAACGAAGTATCGCAAATGCTGGACTTTTCAGGCTTCCTGAAAGTATAAATACCATAAATTTAACAAATATTCATGTACAGATGTGCTCAAATGCACATAAGGTATACAAGTATATTATATATAAGTATATATATACAATTATAATAAGTTTATATTATAGTGTTTCAGCATAACTAAAAGTATTACAAACAGAAGAGTTTGATTTTTATAGAAAAGCTTTCTGTTGAGTTACATGGTAAAATGATTATTACCTGAATTTTTGTATTATAGAGTAGAGAATAAAAAACGATCAAGCTTTTAATTGAGTACATACTTATTACATTAAATCATGAGTATTCTTATTATAATGGTTCGTTATCATTAAGTTCATATCTATTGCGAAAGAAATATTGTTCTAGAATATCAAAAGCGAGACCAAAAATATTTGACCCTCAGTTACTGATGGTATAATTGGTAAACTAAGAAACATTGTTGCGCAAGATTTCCCCTGGAACCTGTTGAGAGTTAGGAAAACTGTCCAATGTAATTTTACAGAATTCTAGAATTATTTAAGCACAAAACTGTCTAATTCATGTTACATAAAAGAAATGTGTTTTTTATTTGATTGTAAAAAGTAAAAGTTTATGATTTCATAGAGTTTATTTTATTACTTATTTGGAAAGCTATATTTATAATGGCGCATCGGAGTTGTTCTGGT
>BPLR01013577.1:0-26156 GCA_021605095.1 Caerostris extrusa
ACGCATTGCTTATTTTTTTTGTTTATCTCTTTTTTACTAGCGCATGTTTTCATTGAATGTTTTGCCACATGCATTGTACAAGGATTTGTGTGCCAGTTAAATGAGGCAGGTTTTAGTTTTATGCTTTTAAAATTGTTTTTATATCTCATTTATTTATTCCAAATTATTTTTATATAAATTCTTATTTTTATATAATTTATGTTTGCTTTTATCCGAGATGATGCGCTATTTTGTCTTTCGTTTCCGATATTTTTTATGTCATCATTTATATCATCGCGTCGAGTATTAGACATCGCTGGATCTGGCGTTATTGGTGGTGTGGTTAATTTGGAGGGCCTGAAAAAGATTTATATCAAGTATTTATTTTGACAAAGATCAAAATAATCAATATTTAAATAAAAGTAGATACAAGCGGAGAGATAAATTTTGATTTAAATTCTAGAAACCAGAATTAGCCAGGTGGTTAAACACAATAAATTAAAAACGGTAAAAAATATTCTAACATTCAAGAAACATCAACCTTATAAAAAACTTGCAATCAACGTTATTAGTCATATTGTATTGTATTGATTAATAAAATATTAGAATATATTACAACTGTAGAATACTTATATCTTAAATAAAATTTACAATATAGAAACATTATGAATATTTCCAAACAAAAACAGAAATCATCTATTAATTTAAATAAGTTTCAATTTCTAGAAATGTAAAAAGCCCTTGAAGAAATCTGAGTCTAATTTTTACAACAAAATACAGTTTTTATTACATGACTCGAAAAAAAGACAATCCCAGTAACAAAGTAAATTTTAATAAAGGATTCGAAAAAGACAGTCCTAAAATAGTTAATATTTATTTTCAAAGCAATGAATCAATCACTTTTAAAAACAATGTCAAGGGCAGAAGATTTTTGGGACCTGTACCGAGTATAGGACTGCTCAAGCATCGCCTGTTCATATTTTAAACTGCCTTTTATTTTTACATTGGACGAAATTGTTTCGGAACCTCTTCTATTATCTTACTTTTTAGAGGTTTATGGATTTATTCATAATGATTATGATTAGGATTATGATTGATCTTAATGATTACGATTATTATTATGATTGATCATGATGATTATGATTATGATTATGATTGATCACAATGATTGCGATTAGGATTATAATGATCGTAATAATTATGGGGGCCTGAATGCCGGTAGTCTAGCGCTCCATGCGCTCGGTGCCGCAGGTTTCGGGTTCGAATCCCGGCGGTGCCATGGATGTTTGTAGTGGTTCGGAATCCACTCTGCCGTAGGTCCTGGTCTCCTATGACTGTAAGAGCATCACGGAGCCAAAGTCAGACTTCTACCTACGGGTGCTCCATCACAACAGTAGCTGCTTCCTTCCCTTCAACCATGAGTACGTATGGGCTCGTGGGCTCGGTCAGCAAGTGGGATAAGAAACAACAAACATGATTGATCTTAATGATTATGGTTATGATTATGATTGATCTTAACGATTAGGATTGATCACAATGATTGCGATTATGATTATGATTGATCGTAATAATTATGATTATGATTATAATTGATTGTAATAATTATGATTATGATTATAATTGATCGTAATAATTATGATTATGATTATAATTGATCGTAATGATTATGAATGATCGTAATAATTATGATTATGATTGGCTAGACCATATCGGGGATCAGAATCATGTTCTTTAGTTGGACACAATATTGTGCCTCTTTGCAAAATAAAGTAGTGACAACATCCAAAGAATACATTGCCAAAGAGAATTGTAAGCTTTTCAAGAAAATTGAAAATAAATTCCATTCAAACAAATAACTACAGTACTTGTTTATAGTATTTAATAAATTATTCCTTTAGCAGTACTAAAAAAAATAAAAGGAATAAAAACATTCACGAATTATGAATATATTTCGAGAAAGCAAATAGTCTTCTTTTACAAAAATATACAATGCTGGAACTGGTTATGTTACAGTAGTTTGTGGCTCGAAAACAACGACACCAGTTCAACTGGAACATTCGCATTGAATAAAAGAAATTAAATTAATAATCATATAAATGAATAAAAATACAAATGAACTTTTTTTCAATATTTTCAATTGTGTTTTTTTATGTGTGGTTAATTTCTTAATAATTATATAACAATAGCGAATTTTTATTAAACCATTTTGGTGGTATCAAAAAAGTGCAAAAATTTTTATGTTTAACGAATTTGTATCCTTTTACATTTACTAGTGATGCATTGAGTTTCTTAATGTGACTGCATTCCCTATATTATTGACTTCTTTTTCTATCTAGTTTTTGATTTTGGCAATTTAGAGAAGATTTATTTGTTTTTATTTACAATCATCGGAAACGTCAGAAAACGGCACCGCAGCGACGACCACCCTTCGGGTTCCGGCCGGGCCAACAGCCTTGAGTTGGGAAATAGATGACGAAATCTCCTCTGCCATACAAGAAGCCAGCAAAAGAAAATGAACAAGTAATGCATCTTCAACAATTATATTTGCAAATGATGATACAGAGTTTCGCAATTGCTTTTAATAAGTATTAAGCCTGAAGAAGGACTCGTTTTTAATTTGGTTAATCAAATTTATTTTATATTTACAACAATTTTCAGAATCAATTTAACGAAGCTTATAAGATGTTTAATTCCATTCCTTGGGTTTGAATCTATTCAGTCGTTTTCATTCATTTTTCTTACTTAGCAATATCACTTCATATTTAAAAAAAAAAAGATTTGTCTGTAACAATTTGTCATCAAATTTTTAAAATTTTTTTTTATTCTTTTCAATGTAGGAGTAGTGAAACAATGAAATATGAGCCTTTTTTTCTTTGTTCATACTTTGTATGTTTCACATAATCAATTATCATTTTCTATGTACCATGAACAGCCCATCGAATCATATACTATACCATGAACAACCCACCGAATTATTTACTATATACCTCATGTAAATCTCATACAACGAACAGCCCATCGAATCATTCACTATATACCTCGCAAGTCTCATACCATGAACAGCCCACCGAATCGTTTATTATATACCATGTAAGTAACTCATACTATAGTCCACCGAATCGTTTGTATATACCTAGCTCTCTTACAGTGTATAGACCACCGAATCATTTGACTATCATATCATAAACAGCCCACCAAAGGGTAGTGAAGAGAGAAAATTGCTTTTGGAAAAAACCATTGATAATTGCCATGTTGGCATGACGTATGGAGGAATATCCGTGAAAGTCCCTCCTGATAGTCTAACTGTTATAGAGAAACATATAATTAGCAACAACTGCCATGAAGTATCCATATATTTAAAATCAGCGACTGCAACTGACATCACTAATGAATTCAAATCTATTTCCCCACAAGCTAATGCCACATTTTTCATATCAGCATTCAGCTGCTAAAATATCCTTATAAACTCTTATTAAAATATTTTGGTCTTTTTTTACAGTACTTTTTATCTGTAAATTTTGTTTATACATTCTGCAATGTGCAATTTTAGTATATGGTGAGAATATAACTTTATATTCTATAGAAATAGAAATTTCTTTCTGTAAGTTTTCTTAAAGATTACTCGATATATTTGTGTAATTACACAAATATGTGGAGTCATCTTTAAGAAAACCATAAACAATGAAAATATGAGGAAAACCATGAATACATCCCCACAAATAAGTCATTGTCATCGGGCAGTCCGCATGTGGACATGTTAACCTATCTAAGAGTTTCTCTAAAAGGTTACGGAGATTGAACCTGGTATTTGATAGGTCTCATAACACTATGTTATTCATCCTTCCCATTTATCTCTAAGTAAAAATATTATTTTCTGGAGATAAGCATAAATATTATGTTTTATATATTTGTTATTATTTATTATTATATGTGTTTATATATTTGTTTTATATGTATATTGTTTTATATTGCACTAATTGGACTTAAATTATTTGTTTTAGCCTTTATTTACTCATCCTAATTTTTTTCAATTGTTCTCCGTGCAGGTTGTGCAATGATGTGGATTTGTTCGTGCACCGATTCACGAAATATGGCAAGGAATTCATCAAAAAGCACAAAATGAGTCCCGACGCGTTCATACAAGTCGCACTGCAACTCACTTATTACAAGTAAGTGGTCAAGTGGAGAAGTGATTGCATTTGATTGATTTTTATCTAACTAGTTAGGTAAATTGTAAAGATAAGGAAGATAATACTGGAATTATTACGTATATTCTTCGAAATTCTGAGATAACAAAGTTTTCCAATAAAATAATTCAAACAATTTAATTCGAACCCAATACAAGAATACTCACAGAACTTAATTTATGTAAATTTTTAAATATAATATGTACGTATATATAATCTAAAATTCTGAAGAAATGGATACAGTTAAGATATTCCAATGAATAAATCTTTATTCAGAAATCCAATAAATTTTGAGCAATTTTCAACATTGAATCTAAAATTTCAAAATTTAGATTCAATGTTTAAAACAAAAAGTAAAAAAAATTGTTTGATAATTTTCCAAAAATTTTAAAAATTATTTATAAAATTTCAAAAAAATTTCTAATTAATAAAATAATTTTAAAAAAATTAATTTTCTTCAATATTTAAAAAAATTAAAAAAATTTTAAAAAAAAAAAAAAGGTAAATTAATTTTTTTTTAAAAATTAATTTAATAAAAAATTTAAAAAAAAAAAAATTAAAAAATAATAGATTTAAAATCTAAAATTTCATAATTTAAAAATTTAAAAAATTTACTTAAAAAATTAAACGTTAAACATTTTGATTTTAATATAAAATAAAAATAAAATTAAATTTAAAAAGTTTGAAATAAAAAAAAAAATTTAAAAAAAAAAATTTCCTAAAATTTAAATTGATAAAAAATAAAAATTATTTAAAATTATTTTTTTAAAAAATTTCAAAATTTCCCACATTATTTTACAAGATTATAAAAATAAATAAAAAAGACACGAACATCATAAACACTAAAAAACAAATTAATGAAACAAAAATAGTGAATAATAGTCCAGAAATACAAAAATCAAGTCATTTTTACGTATCAACAACAAATTACCTATGATGTCAAAAATAGAAAAAAATAGCAGATAGCAACGAATCAAAATATTTTGTACAACTACCTGTTATTTAGAATAGTTTTCAATTATTTATAAACTATTAAATGCATCTATAATAAATCGAAAAATAATATTATTTATAATTTTATTTGAAAAGAAGAATGTATTTATCTTTTGCATTGGAGCTTTAGAACTTTTCTAATAATATCGTTTCCAGTAGAGTATTAAAAATACTTTACTGGATTTAAAAAGCAATTTAATTTCGAGAAAATAACTTTTAATAAAAAAGGTATATGAAACCACATGAAATAATAATTTCAATATCTCGCATAAAAAAATCGATAACCATGAAAATTAAGAAAAATAAGAATATTCTTTTAGAACGGAGCTTATTTATTTTATCTGTATTTGCCAAGAAATGTTCTAATCATAAAAGAAGACGTAAAAAAATCTTTTGTCAGTTAATCATAATTTGATATTCCTTTTCATTTAAACAGTAATGCGTCCCATAAAATTTTTTATAGAAATCTTTAAAGTAAATTTAATAACATTCAGTTTCATATTGTATAATTCCCTCACAAATTTTTAAACTTTGTGTTGTTTTTAAACTGGGTTTTATTTTACTTTGATTTTTAATATAAATTACTTCTATGATCTTTTTCAGGTTTTTTCCCCCTGTAAAATCGGTATTTTTCATTTTATTTCAGTTTAATTTTATGTATTGTTTATTCGATTTGTAATAAATGATTAATATTAAAATGCAAATTTAAGAATATATTTAAAAATTGTTTTAACTACAAAACCATTGCTGCTTTCAGTTAATATAATATTTTATTTTAATTAAATTGATTGAAAAAAATAGATTAGTAGAATATAAAGCCTATAATTTAAATTATATTTTTTAAAAAATGTTTCAGTAGAATTAAAGATATTAAATAATAAATAAATAATATAAACCGACTAAATAAAGATCATTCTTATCCAAGAAGGCACAAGAATTTTTTATATTTAATTTAATAGCTTTCACAGCCAGGCCCCAGCTGATAGAACATAAATCTGATGACAGTAAAAAAATTTAAATAATAATAAATCTACGAAGTTTAGTACTTAAAGAATATGAAAGAATGAGATAAAGAGATAAAAATATAAAAATTTAATCTCCTGGACCGATATACAGGTTATTCATAAAATTGAGAATTTAATGTAAGAGCAAAACGCATAACAGCAATTTCATAAAATAAATAAACCATAGAATTCCAAACGATTTTCTTTTCTCGAAAATCTCGTTTTCGCTTTGCAATAAAATTGTCTTTACTTTCACCAGACGATCTTTCAGAATGATTCTACATTATATAATTATCTGCCCATGAAATAAATTTATATAAATATCATTTGGAAAAAGCGTGGAAATTTTTTATCATGTGTAAATAAGCGTGAAAGAATTTAAAAATATTATTTATAAAAAATCAGAAAGGAATTTAAATAAATCTATAAGAATAGTTTATAAAAGAATTTTAAAAAAAAATTTAAATAAACCGATAAGAAACGTTAAAAGAGGTCAAAGAAACGATAAACCCCCCTGCCGAAAATAATATTGATATATTTTATGGGTAAAAGAATAATTATTATTATGACTTTTTCAATTTTTAACTACGAATGTTTAAAATTAGAATAATAAATAAATTAAAATGAACTTCTATGTGTTATAATTTTTAAGCTATATTGGAACATGCATACATATATACATACTGTATGTACATTTATTTTATTATACATTTTATTTATACTTTTACATTATATACAGTTATATATTATGCATAAAAAAGCGTGAAAAAATTAAAAATATTTTTTGTAAAAATTCTCGTGAAAGAAATTTAAATATACCTATAAAAACAGCTTATGAAAGAAATTTTAAAAAGTAAGTAAACCATCAATAAGCTCCGAAAGTCGTTAAAAAAAAAACGAAAACCCCGCTTCTGAAAATAATACCGATATATTTTATGGATTAAAGAAAAATTATTATTATTTCTTTTTCAATGTTTAACTACGAAATGTTTCAAAAAAAAATTATAAATAAATAAAACTGAGCTTCTAAGTGTCATATAGCTATATTGGAGCATACATACATTTATCCATTTATATACCTACAAAAAGAGAGAAAGATTAATTTCTAATTTTTCCACCAACTTTTATTTACCACACCTACAGTAATTCGCACAAACCAACCCATTTCGGCGGCGGCAGGCAAGCATAGTAATTTCTCTTTTCCAAAACATTCTTGCAAACAAGTAAAAACAGGGGCCCTCTCCCGCACAGGAAGCCGGGCCCGGAAAGCAATTACTTACGAACGCGGAGGACACGTGTTGCTACGCTCATCCCCCCAACCCCCACCCTCTCCCAGGAAATGCGGATTCGCTCATTAAGGAGCGTAATTGACTGAATAAAGGCAGGGGCAGGCCTGCGCCTGGTATCTATCGTCGCTTGGCACAAATCACGGCTAATTTTGTAGATGAGTGTTCGAAGAATAATTTATGGTGTGCCTTGCTCTTTGGGTCCCGATTCAAACTCTGTTGGTTTTCTCAACTTGAAACGCAATAGCCGGTTACTAGTGAATTTTTAAAATGGAATCATTTGATGTGTATATTGCAGAATGTCGTGCCATTCTGGGTTTCATCAACAGAGTGCAGGCTCAGTTGGATCAATTATGCACGACGTCAAATAAGCCTTTTGCTTCTCTATTTTAAATATTGATGTTGTTTAAAAGAAGAGCTTTGTAATTCATATTTCGGATATTTTAAATTCGCATATCATAAAAAAGAATGTAAATAGTAGTTAGAATGTTAGTACAATACTTGCATTGAATTATGTGAATACATAAAATCCGTAAACATCTATTATTGTAAGTATTACAACAAGTTTCTTAAAAAGAGTTTATATACCAATTTTTTTTTTTAAATGCTTCAGTAAAAGTTAGGCCCGGATATGCGTGTGGTCTCGATTCAGTGTTGTACATGGATACAACTAAATTATTTCTCAAAATAAGAAACATGTTTAGCTGCCATATTTATTAAAATTTGCTAAGACAGCACTGTACAACTGCAAAACATAACACACGAAACTCAGTTACATATTAAATATTTACAAAATCATCTTAAAAGCCAGTTCGTTAAGATTATTTGTATTCCGTACTTCCTGGAACTCTTCTCTCGACTCTTGTATCATCCATACTGCCTGAAACTTTCCTCATGACTCTGTATACTTACTCTCCTTTCTCTTTCTCCCTCTCTCATTATCGGTATCAAAGTCTAACGGACGAAAAAAAGAAAAAAAAAGTACAAAATCCAAAGTCTAACGTAAGGGTCAAGCAAACGTTGAAAGGAGGATCTATCAATTTGAGTTTACGATTATAGATCATTGTGGGAATGCATGGCAGATGCTTACTGCATCCTTTGATATCAAATAGATATTACAAATTAAAGAGATTGAGTCAAAAGGGATGTAACAAGCTTTGAAAGATAAGAAAGTTTATGAAAACAGACATTTTTCATACAAGCTAACACTGCGGAAGCGCCAAAAGGACAAACAAATTTCTTTTTCTTTTAAAACTACGCTTTTACATTTATTTATTTTAGAATGCCCCACTAATAATGATATATGTTTGCAAGTGGTGATGCAGGGATCGCAGCATATTTTTAAAAAATGATATCAAACATATTTTAGATACATCTCGAAGATATGTATATATTTTAAGTATGTCTCGAATAGTTGAAACCACAACTGAAATTCTTCACATATGATCAAGTGAATGAAGATTTTCAAGAGCCTGCAGACGTCCGCAAAATAAGAATTCGAGCTGTACTTATTTTTGAGAGTTTGTGGTGGCCACCTGAAAAATTCACTCCCGCGCAATCCATCTCACCTCCTAATAAAAAAATATGGGCTGATTACCAATAATTTCAAAACTATAATCCTCAACACTGGAAACGGCAAGCACTTTTTTTGTTCTTTTTTAAATTAAAAATCATTTAAATTAAATGATATTATTTTAGAATTTCATTTTTATCTTGACATGCAGACCTCAATTTAAACTTCATTTTAAAAAATGCGACTATTAAACATTTTTTGGGACGGATATCCGAAGGACTAGCTCTCTGGCGCTCGGTATACCGGAGTCCTGGCGGCGCCATGGATGCTTGTAACAGCTCGGAATCTACTTTAAACCATAGGTCCAGTCTAATATGACTGTAGACCACTGGCTACCGCGTAACCTATCCTACCCCGTAAAAAGCAGAGACTCAGAGCCAAGTCAGACTTCTACTTACGTGTGATCCATCACAACAGCAGTTTGCCCTTTCACACCATCCATGAGTAGACTATTGACGGGGTGTCCGTCTAGCGCTGCAAGATACTGAGGATAAGTCACACCAATAGATATTTTTTATCCAAAGTCCATGTCATTTCTTGCGTTTTTTTCACACTGAAACATACGCAACTATACATTGCTATATGAAAACTGCTTGATTTTATGTATTCTATTATTCTTTAGTCATTGCAGAATTTACAATGATCTTTTCATTTTACACCATGTCTCCCATTGACCCATCGCCCTTCACATATGAAGGTTAGTTAAATAAATATTTGAAGGTAGATTTTGTTTAGAAGCCTACCTTCATACGTTTTCCAATGTTTAAATAACCATGCATTTTTCAATTATTACAAATATGTTTCATTTCAACAAAATGCAGCATAAATATTAATGCTTTTTCCACATACCCCAACTCTATATAAACTTGGGGTATATCTCAAGAAATAAAATACTTTTTGATTATAGGGTAATATTATTCGGCTAGACGTAAGATTCACTATAATATATGTGTGTTGATTTTTTTTACCAAAAATTATCAGTATAATTAATTGTTTCATTTTACATATACGACTGGCTCTTTCAGCTTTTCATGCGACTGAAATATAATTGATACATTTAGCTGAATTTTGATAAACCTTATTTAAGTAGTCTTATTTTACACACTTATGGCATGACAGATTTTTACACTATAATCTAGCTTTTTGATATATCCATACCAACAGAGCCTGATTTATTGTGTCCACCTCCTTCTTTCTATCCACATCTTCAACTGCTGTAATTCCTAATGTAGTTGATATGGACACCATGTCCTTTACATATTCCCAAAAGAATAAATCGCATTACATTAGGAGATCTAGGGGGGCCACAACATCAGTGGCAAATCAGTACACTCAGAATCCCAAATTGTTGAAGTAACCGCGTACGTGATTATGCTAATATGGTGGATGGAGCACAGTCAAGTTGAAAAGTAAAGTCGGGGACTTTTTCTTCTAAATGAGACACCAACTTTTCAGACAGCATGTCATGGTAGATTAATCCTATAATCGAGATCTATTCGTATAAGAAACAAGTAATATAAAAAAAAAAAAAAAAAATTTAAAATCAATTCCTACCTTTTTTTTTCACTCTATTGCAGAAAGTCCTTTATAAATAATTTTCATTCATTTTTTAAGTTTATCTGGCGCCATCTATTGGTTGTATATGCAACTTAAATTCTAAAAAAAACTAAAATTAGTTAATTAAATTTAATGAATGAATTAATATTTGAAAAAACTGTATTAACATCAGTGTCATCCACTAAAGTTAAAAAAAAAAATGTATTTGAACTTGAGTGGATGAATAAAAGCATTTTATGAACGATTGAAAATTTGAACAAGATATAGATAGGGAGAGTGTGAGCTAATAGAAGGAATTGAAAAATCTAGCATAATTCAGTTGGTTTTGGAGAGGAAAACATTTGCTCTGGGGAAATCCCGTTCTAATTTCGGAAGTATCTTTTCCATTACTTAATAGACAGACCCTTAAAACAGCCTCCTTTCGACTGATAAAACGTGGAATATACTTGTTTCATCACCCATATCAATGGACTTGCTCAGTGCAGTTTTAACAGCAAATTTCCGACTCTTGACAGGACATGATTTTCTTAATAAACACTTACACCGCATTGGTGTTGATACTAATGATGTCTGTCTTCTGTGCTCGTCAGGGGAAGCGATGGACTTTTACATTTGACAACATGCACTGCACTTGATTTTATGACTTTTAACTCTGACAACTTTACAAAGGCTAAATTTTGTTGGGCTGCTAGAGTTCTTATGGAGGATATCGCTACAGTTTGATGTAGGAAAAAATGCATGCTTTAAAATGACTGTTAATTTTGAAACATGGCTTCATCTTGAACACCATTCTTTCCGAAAGAGCCATCTACTTGCAGCCATGCTTATAAATCCACGTGTACTTTGAGCTCCATTAAGGAAGCTAAAAAGCATAGACAGTAGGAGACTAAATGATTAAAAATGAAATTTGAGTGTTGCATTATCATGTTGGTACCTTTGGCGACAGACTTGGCGGTTTTTAAGTGTCGCCAATCTAACGTCGCGATTCAAAACCGGTTGGCGCATGTGCTCTTTATTGGCGCAACTGTCGCCAAGGTACCGTTAATACGTAAGTACCAGTATTTGTGAAATAAATTCAGCACTCAATCATAAAGTCAACATTTTATTTTCTTTCAAAACCATTTACTTTAAATTACCCTACAATTGAAAAAAATGTGTATTTATCAAAAAAAGTACATGTAATGAAGCTTATAAAACACAAATTAAAAACCTCTTAAAATGTTTCTGATTTTCAATTCCAGCTTTCTAAGCACATCAACAAAATTTTACTCATAAAAGAAAAAAAATCAATTAATTTCCTTAAAAAGCCATTTCCTTTTCATTTAATAGTCAGGAAAAACCACACACTTTACTTTCCTCTCTTATTTTTAGAAATGAAAAACCATTTTATTTACTTCATATGATTAACGATCTCAATACGAACGTTTGATTAAAAAAAAAAAAAATAACAAGATAATACAGGAAAAAAAAAAAATGAAAAAAATCAACTACATAATCAAAATAGTAAATTTTGTTCTGCTCTTTTCCAACTTAACGTGCCAACAAAAACCAAAGTCTGTGAAAAGAAAGAAAAAAAAAGATAGAAATAGAAAAAGGAAAAAAAAAGAAAAATGGCAAAAGAAATCTGCCTACGTGATTTAGGAGCGTTTGCTTCTAAATTAAATAACATCCACAATTTTTTATCTCCTGCTCTTCTGCAACCGTTAGATTCGAAAGAGATTTCCTAATTTGCAAGCTTCTGGCGAATCTCAAAATCATCGATTGCTTCAAACTCGAAAGGGCTTCGCAGGAAAATGTCAAATCTAAGTAGCGCCATCTATTGAGCTGACATGAAAACTCGAGTTTTAAAGTGGGAGTAATATGTCTTTAGGAAGAGCTTTTTATCTACTTTTTAATGCCTTAGCACTGTTATTTATTTCACAAATATTTCATAGAACTTTTTATGAGCTTTCTAAAAACATTTAAGGATAAGGAGATGTAAAATGTTTTTTATCTCTGTGATATATTATATTTCTGTATTAAAATGATTTAAGCATGGATTCACGTATGATTGAGCTAAAATCGAAGATTGGTGCTTAATCATACATAAATCCATGCTTAAATCATTTTATTACAGAAATTCATATATAAATAAGAAGAATTTTTTTCCGCGAAAGAAACTGCCATCTGGCAAAACTATCGATGTTTATGAAAAGTAGTTTTAAATAATGACGAGATATATATATATTTTTGAATCACACAAGTTTAGTTTTTATGCCGCTAAATTTGTAAAGTAATTAAGATTTTTGTTTTCAGTAAAAATTTGTAGTTATATTTTCGATTTTATTCGACTATTATTTGTAGTCTATTCAAAAGATAAAAAAAAATAAATAATAAGTTTGAAAATACATAGTTTAAATTACTTATAAAAAAAGTATTTTTAAAGTTGAAATTTTACTTATTTATTTCTTCATTTATTTATTGCATTGATTTCATTTTATTTCTTACGGACGTAAAATATTTTTTATATATTCTTGAGATGTTTTAATTAACACATCTAATATAATCATCGTATCTCATCATCATAATCAACCCCATGGTGGGCCTAGACCGTCTGCCTGCTGACAGATTTCGAAACAGGAGATGTTTTCTTTTTTACGGGGTAGGGTTGTCAGCCCTACGCCCAACAGTCACATTAGAGTCAGTGTGGATTCCGAACCACTACAGATACCTAAGTCACCATCGGGACTCGAATCAGAAACCTGTGGCACCGAGCGCAACAGCGCTAGTCACTCGACCATCAATTCTTGAATTTAGAATTGTCAGTATGCGCCTGCTGAACCTTATAAGCCTGATTCCAGAGAAGCCTGCTGCATGATGGACAATTGGTTAGCACTCTGGCCTTTGGTACCACAGGCTTTAGGTTCGAATCCTTTCGAAGACTTGGATGGTTGTGAGTGAGTGAGTGAGTGGTTCAGAATCCACATCAAACTAGGTCCCGGTCTAATTAGTCTAACTTGTATCGGAAATAACAGTAGAGCTCCAAAACAAATCAAATCTATAAAATTCTTTGCATAAAAATTTAAAATTGTTTATTAATTACTGTAGTTATTTATGTCACTTTTCTTTCCTCTTCTTGAAATACAGAATTATTTATCAAGAAATGATATCGATAGTCTGAATTTCGTCTGTTCCTATCTAGGGTCCACCGCAAATTAGTGTCCACCTATGAAAGTGCTTCGTTAAGGAGATTCTACAAAGGAAGGGTGGACAACATTCGAGCAGCAACTGCAGAGGCATTAGCATGGGTTAAAGTAATGTGTGACGCACAACAAGTTACAGTAAGTAGAAGTTATCTTAATAATTTCTCAGCAATAAATGGTTTTAAATATTTTGTATCTTAAAACAAATTAAATGTTAAAACATTTTCTTATCAATAATTACATAACATTCAGGATTTTACATTTTATATAATGTTGAATTATAATTTATAAAGGTTGTTATTTATTTCTTTTTTCGAAATTTTAATTACTATTATTTCTTCCTTTCGTAGTTTAATACAGCTTTGATTAAAATATATTGCCTGTTAGTTGAAATAAGAAATACATATTCATTGATTCATTAATGATTTTATGGCATCGAAACAAATCAGAGCAAGATGGAAAAATGGACTTGTGTCTCTTATACTAATAGCGTAACGTCTCAGCCTATATTTGACCTATAAGGCTACAAAAGAGGGCCACTTTTAGGTTCATGGGAACACTTTAATTTTTTATTTACAGGCACTATATATATATATTATATAGATAGATATAAAACAAATAATGAACTCTGGATTATTATACAAAGATATGAAAAATTAAAAGTAGCATTTGATCACAAGCGCACAATTAAAGCACAAGTACAGTTCACTCCAAGGTCGGAGATTTTTCAAGAGTTCTCGAGTCTATGTCGAATCTAATTGCCTGGTCTGATACGGCAGAACTTAATTATCACATGTCGTGATACACGAAACCACAAAGGACTCACTTTGGAAACAGGCTGAATCTCCGGCTTATTCAGTCACTTCAGAGAAAAGAAGAAAAATAGTGATTCTTATCGACTCGTAGCAGAATTATCTCCTTCTTCACCAAAAATCTCCTTTTAAGGCAATCCATCAAGAGTAGGGGTCAGCTTCCCTCACTTCTCATTGGAGTAGACATTTCTCATTTCGTGGTCTATCACCCATCACAATGGTACTACTCATGATATATCAATTGGTTAATATTCAATCTGTAATTGTTTCGACCTGTGAAGGTTGCACAGACATTCGCTAATTTTATGAATCTCATTATACATGATACCGAATATCTGCTATCAGATGTGAGCGACAGGTTGTTCTAATTAGTACAAAACACTAATTGCATGTAATATAGCTACCCACAACACTGCTTGTCTGCTGTCAAATTTGAGTGATGGATTATCCATATATTTGTCAAATAATATACATTTCTCTCTCCTGGGAATGAAATGCCAAAACTCTTCTACAATAGAAATAAAAAATTAGAAAACATACTTTTCATATAATGCATTTATTCTTTTGTTTTCTTTAATTTTTTTTAAATTTATGAATAGTAATGTATATAAAAGCATATTTTAATTTCAATAAAAAAAAAAAAAAAAAAAAAAAAAAAAAAAAAAAATTATAAGTTTGCTTTTTTTTTTAAAATTAAACTTTATCCTATTCATATCCACTGTTCCGTAAAATATTTTCCTCTTTATTATAATTAAAATGCCTTTCAGCCATTTATTTGAAAAGATTCCTGGATACGAATTTTTAAAAGGACGAAAAAAAAAATATATTTACCTTTCCGCTAACCGAAAAATAAAGCTACCAAGTTTTTAAATTAATTAAAAATTGTCAATATTTATCTATCGGCAAAAATGTATTACAAAAATGCAATGTTTGCTTTAAAGTTCCCATTACAGTTTTTCAATGTTCACGTGGATGAAAATATTTTGTGGAATTCATAATATTTTTTTTTTTTAATCGTGGTATTTCAAGGAAATTCTGTAAAATTCGTGTAACTTTTTATTATAATAAAAAAGATTCTTGTATTCTAGGAAGAAACCAAAGTTCAATTATTCCAAGCGTGTATTAAAAAACAGACAGAAATAATGCTTTACGTAAGTATGGATTTGTTTTACTTTATCTCATGTATGAATGAAAAATAATAATTTTAACACATAAAATATGAGTCAATAAAATATGCAATTCAAAGGAATCGAATCAATAAGATTAACTTATTATTGCTACAGCTATTTAATAATTTTTAATACATAAAATATGAATCGATAAAGTATGCAATTTAAATAATAGAATCAATAGGATTAACTTATTATTGCTACAACTATTTAATATTTTTAATGCATAAGATATGAATTAATAAAATATACGATTCAAAGGAATAGAATCAATAAAATTAACTTATTAACTCATAAGATTAACTTATTATTGTTATAACATTTACATAAAAACTCAATTATATAGTTAGATTTGAAACAAAGCAAATAAGTACAAATAAAAATAAAATAAATGTCACCATTTTCAATTTTATAAGCGTTTACATTAAAAAATCGTATACTTGTAAAGCGAAAAACTTTTTTTGGAAAAATCAGTGAACCTGATCTTCCATTTATGCATGTCATAAACAACTGACTACAATAATGAGTAACTGGGCCTCATTTGAGTATCATATGGGAGAAAACAAAGAATAATCCTATCAGGGAAGCTGACTATCGGTGGGAGACGCTTTATGCACTTTATCAAAATTGTCAGAAAATGAGATACCAACTGTCTCTCTTCATTACAGTTGTGCTCTCGAATGACGGTGGTCTGATGGCCAATTGACTAGAACTCTAGCCGTTGGTACCACAGGCTTAAGGTTCGTAATTCTGGAGGTAGCATGGATATTTTGTTAGTGGTTCGGAATCCACGTTAAATTGTAGGTCCCGGTCTGATTAGCTTAAGTGTGCACAAAATGACCGTGGAGTCACAAACCAAACCTCGAGGGAAAAGCAGTGCATACACAGACCTACCTACCCTGAAACTGATCCTTCCTGCACATTAACTGCACATTTTATCATTGAAGAACAGGTTCAGCATTTAAAAACTGGTAGGCATCTTTTTTTCAGCACATATTATCTATAACAAATCAGTTTTAATATTATTAGTTTGTATGTCTTGGATATCGATAACTTAATAAGTATTTATGACAAATAAGCAGTAATAGTATTATACTGTTGTTTATATTTTTACATGTGACTTAAAATATTTTTTTTGCTTTTAGACAATAAATGGAGAAGGCCCTGATAACCATTTGCTGGCTCTGAGAGAGATAGCAGCATCCAAAAATTATCCAGACTTACCCCTTTATCAAGATAAATCCTATTGGGAATTTCTTAACTTTAGAATGTCTACCAGCCAAGTAAGCAGAAACTACTTCCTTCGATATTTCTCAAGAATTAATAAACGAAATTAAATAGTATTACATCAAAATCTTTTCAAAAAACTGCTCACAGTAATTTTTCACGTGCTTTTAATATAACTTTGTACTATAGGCCTAAATGTAAAATCTTCCGTTTAATGTTTATTCACGTTTAACTGTTGTATAAATCAATTTTTTTTCAAAAAAATGACATTAACTATTAAACAATGAAATCAATAGATAGCCAGTCTATAATTAATTTGTAAATTTTTAAGACGCTTTTTCAAAACTTTTAAAAACAAATTTTATAGATCTCAATTTTTTTTTAATTTAATTAATTTTTATACAAATAATAAATTATTATTAATTGTTTATTTAATTAGTATATTTTGATCAATTGGTTAATCCATGTGGAAAAACAATACAGTATTTTTGCACAAAACATTCTTCCAATTATATTTTTGTCTTTAAAGTTAGATGTAGCTTGAAGTTAAAGTGTTCATTGATCTTTCGTTCAAAAAATTAATCCCAGAAAATTAGGGATTTAATGCCTTTTAATATTACTCGGATCACTTACAATGATATACAGATGTGCTTCATAATCAACGGGTTTGTTGCAAGAATGTTTTTTTTCTCTCGTCTGCTACCCGAATAAGCCATTTTAAATAAAGAAATTAAAAAAATAATCTGCTGGATCGATATACAGATTACCCATAAAATTTAAAATTTAATGTACGAACAAAACGCATAACAACAATCTTAAAAAAATAAATATATATGGAATTCAAAACAATTTTTTTTTTCTTGAAAAATCTCATTTTCACTTTGAAATACAATTGTCTTTGCTTTCACCAGATGATTTAGTTTTGAACAATTTTGCATTAATTAATTATTGTAGTGTACAGTGTATTAATTATTGTAGTGCATTAATTAATTATAGTTGGTTAGGCCTCCAGATTGTAAATGCGTATGGTTGAGTTGAGATACATGATGCACAGGTTGGTAAATTCACAACTTTATTTACACACACACAAACACCACACACACATACAATTAGAGACATACAATTTTTAATACATTTGAAGTAAAAGAAATATTGATAAATTCGGGGAAGGGCTCCATTTCCGACAGGCCGATACTCTGCTACGCGCAGGATGAGCGCAAGATACTTCCTCTCCGTGATGGAGTCTGTAGGCCAACTTATACGCGGGTTGCACTAAATGTATTTCTTTCTCGAGGGTGCAAGAAGAAATAGTAGTAATAGTGTGAATTATAATAATAGTAATAGTAGTTTTCTGTAAGCATCCTTTAGTATCTACACCAGAGAATGTTAATGAAAGTTTTTTATTTGTCTTTTATCCTATAGTTACCAACAAAGTACGGCATTCTAGTTGGCTACGGCCCAGTCGTCCCCGACGGCTATGGATGTTCTTACAACCCTTGCGACGACCACATCGACTTCTGCGTTTCGTCCTTCTTCAGTTCCAAGGAGACCAGTTCCGATTTTTCGCCCACAGTCTGGAGGGAAGCCTTCTGAATATGGGTGAGATCTGCGAGAAAATGAGTCAGATGGAGCAGGAGGCAAAGCAAGCCAACTCCACTCAACAACAGTAAATGGTTCTCGTTCGATTTAGTTGTTGGCTTAAAATCTTCAGTTCCTTAAAGTAATTCATAGTTCTTGTATTTATGATTTCCAAGCAAGAAAAATTGAGTGCGGATTCATAATCCAATAGTGGATTCAGTTAGAGTGATTCAAAGAGCAGTTATTTATTATCATGAACAGCCCTTTGATGTTTGCAAAGCTTGGAAATAGCATTATCTTATGACTGATTATTAGTGAATCTCAGGGTTCTGATTCATATTTATGGTTTTTGATTGTTGTATTTATATTCATTGTTCATTCTGTATAATTTTTCAAAATCATTAGTTTCAATTCAGGTTATCTAATTTTCAAGAGTTGATAGAGCTGGAGATGCAAATAGTGAGTTTAATTTAGCTATCTCACTTGGATGTGTAATTTATTTTTTAATAACATTAGAAAATATGTATTATCGATATTGTTTTGGATATTCTAAACATTGGTCTTGCCATATTCTTTTTTTCCACAAAAAAATATAGCATAACACTATTTAATTCAATTATTTAAATTGACTAATCATATTATAATAATCGCATTGAAAAATAATGATTAATCTTAAATTATAAAGAAATTTTTTATTTTATTTATCATGCTTAAATTATGTTAGTTAATTCTTTTATCTATATATTAATCACTTTAAGTAAAATATAGCAAAGCCATATCACTTATAAAATTTTTATTTTGCAATTTATTTAAAAAAATGTTGTGAGAGTAGTAGATCCGAATTTATTGTATCTGCTGCGAAGAATATTTGTGAGCACAGTGTCAGAAAAAAAAATGGACAGTGTTTAGCAAAATATGCATTTAAACGCATAATATTCTTTAATGGAGACATCCCATTCCACGCATATCAAGATTTTGACCTTCTTATATATTATATGTTAAATGCATTTGAATTAAATATATATAAATGTATTCATTCTATAGAAATGTTATTGTAGAAAATAAATAGCGTGGAAAAGTTTAGTTTTAATGTGCGCCATTACACTAACATATCACTAAAACAGGTGCTGTATTCAATAGCTCAAGAGAAATATACATATCAGCATGCTGGCAGCGCTTTTGAAGAGTTTTTAAATGCCTAAATAATTCCATTCAAACATTCTATAGTTTTTAATTCGCTTATAACCGTTCCTTCTGGACGATATTAAAATTTATTTTATATTTAAAATAATTCTTATGACGCTGATCAAGATACAGTGTAATAAACTAAAAAATAAATATTTATTTTGGAATAATCAAAAATTGAATATGGACAAACTATTATTGGAAAAAAATTCTATGAAAAAAAGGTGATCATATCTTGTAAAAACATTACATATCTGAGTTTAGCATATAGAAAACGCAAGTATCTTATATCATATAACTTTTACTAGCTATCTATACAATAAATGCTTAAATTATTAGATACACTTTCTTAATATTTTTATGAAAAAGCATTATAATTTCTCTGCCTGAATTTTACTAAATTATCTTGAGTAAAGTTTAAATTTTAATCTTACTTTTTCTTTGTCAAAACTGTATAAGGTTTGAAGAAAATATTTACTGTAACAAAAGATAATCTGCTTAGCCGATATACGGGTTATTCATAAAATTTTAATTTAATGCGAGAACAAAACTCATAAAAAGAAAAAAAATAATAATTAGAAAACAAAAAAAAAAAAACAATAGAATTCCAAACGATTTCCTTTTCTTCAAAATTTTTATTTTTATTTGAAATAAAATCGTCTTTGCTTTCACCAAACGATCTTCAGGAACAATTTTACTTTGTTTAATTTTATAATTATTAGCTCGAAAAAAAAAAAAAAAATTTTAATAAATATCATGCATAAAAATCATAAAGAAATTTAAAAAAAAAATAAAAGTAGCCATGGACTGCTCCCTACAATAATACCCATAAATTTTATGGGTGATACAAAATATTAAATTCAAATAAAAAAATTAGAACTACGATATATATCCGGAAAAAAATATGTTTTTGAGTATAATCCAACTGTTTTTATAAAATAAAAAGGGCAAAATTATTGTTGTAGGATTTAGAACGCCGATAAAAATACTTAAATGCAAATACATTTTTTGATCATATTAAAAAAATCACTGAAATTAATTTAATTATTAGTATTTCATTTTATTTATTTAATCTTTAATTAGTATTTTCCAATTATTACTATTAGTAATATTTATTGATTTTCTATACATAGTTGATTTCCTACATATTGAGAAAGAATTTGTACCCTCAGTAACTATAAAATGCAAGTATATCTAATAATTTATAAACTGATTGTATGGCAATAAAATTGTATATCGAACAGGAAATTAACGTTCTACTTTTAAAAACGTTGTTGCTGAAATTTACTTAAAACATAAGATAAAGTGCATAAAAAATGGAGCACAAATTATATTTAAAACAAAATTATGTGATTTAATATATGAAAGGTGTAAAAATAAAATATATGAATTGTTACCTGAATAAAGAATATATAAGATGTGAACTGTAATCTTCCAAATTTATGTAAAATTTTTAATTATTGTTGAAAAATTAAAAACCATTAAGTTTCATAAAAATGTTTGTTATAATTATAATATAAAATTTTTATCATAAAAACGTTAATTTTTTAATTTTATTTCCCATATTAAAATTTACTATTATTATTATTATTATTATTATTAAGGTTTTATTTGTCACTCAATTTAAATCCCATTAAATTTTATAAAGTTGTAAATTATGAAAAATATTTATCTTCAATTTGATTTTAAATGATATAAAAATTTGTTATGCAATATAAACAGTTAAAATTTTGGTGCTAGGTAATAACTTTTAATTGTGATTCGTTATTATGTTCGTTAAACATGCATGTTTTAAGTGCTTAATCAGAAGTACAATATTTAAACTTCAAAGTTTATTAATTCTGATAAATAGATCGTTATCGTTTTCTAGATTTTCGTCTATTAAATCAACTTTCATTAAAAAGTAAAATTATCGTTTGCTGTTGATGACTGGTGTATATTAAGTTTAGAATTTTATGTAATATACTGAAAAGATTCTATATTATAAGAGTAATCTCTATAAAATAAATTTAAATTGATAATTAAATCTATCAATTAAAACGATAATAAATAAGTTATTCAAAGTTATTAATAAATAGTTTTAAATTTTAATATAAACAGTTTATATTGTATATTCATGACTGACTTGTATTTATTATATTTATTGTTTTATTATTGATATATGTTTATCGGAAAAAAAAATTTTTTGTTTTTAATATTTCTACATAAATTCAATATAATATTTAATTTTAAGAGTTAATTTTTTTATATATTTGATTTTTCATATGATTATAAAAAAGAAATTCTACATTATTTATATAATTTCTTAGATTAAATAATAATTTTTTTAGAGATTTATTCAATATTAAGAAGTTACATTTGAAATATTCAACGCCATATATTCTACATTATTTATTGTTAAAACTGTAAAAAAATTACATCTTACCAATGTGAAAGCATTAATTACTTTAAATTTCCTTTTCAAATTAAAAATCGAATTTATTAATTTTTTAAGTACGCTCAAAAATAATTTATTCATAAATTTTAATAAAAATGATAATAAAAATGAAAAATTATTTTGCGTACTAAATATTGCTGAAATTATATTGCTCATTTCACATATCATATTCTCAATACCTTATCTCGGTAACTTACTATAACATGAATAATAATCCATCAATATATCAATCAGCTAGTTTTAGATTATGCTTATGGATTCTAATATTCTAAATGATGCTTATATTTTAAAAATTTTACGAGCTTACACCAAAATTTCTTGTTTGTTATTAAAAGAAGCGCTTTTTATTAAAAATTGAGGATTGTGTACTTGATTATCCTTTTTATTTGAAAAAAAATTATATAAAATCCATAAATTGAATTGTCTTCGAAATAACTAGTTGAATAATTTTTAAAAGTTATTAACTCCTAAAAAATAATTAATTTCAAAAAATAAATAATTAAGAAGAAGAATAAATTCCAAAAGTTAAATTATTTTAAAAAATATAATAACATTTATAATAATATAAATTTTTATTAATAAACAAGCGAAAATATTTTTGTATGATAAAAAAAAATTTTCATTATAAAATTAATTGAAAAACTTTTACGTTTCTTGAATATTAATTAAATTCTATTTTAATAAATAAAAAGAACTGTAATGTTTTTTTTATTAGAGCATAGTTTTATTATTTCAATAAGTAGTTATGTTGTTAGTGATATAATTGTTCTTCTATTTAAAGTTTTATAGATATATCTGAATAAAAGTCAGAATTAAAAATCAGCAAATCATTCAGAAACAAAATTGAACTGATTTTCTGGTTTTGTTTTTTTTTAAATTTATTATTTGTGAAAAATAAAAATTGCGTAGTCAGTAAATTTAAATCCATTTTCATAATATTAAAAAAATGATATATTAATTACATTTTTTTTTTTAACTCAAGTTTATAAAATGAGCTAAAAACATTCATAAAATATTGAATAATGATTAACTTTCATGGGATCCCATTTTACGTTTGGCGCGTTAATCGCTTCATTTAATGAACTGTAGAATAAAAAAAAAATAATTCAATTTTCCAGAGAAAAAAATCCTTGTAATTTTTTTTATATTATAAAACATATACAGGATTATTTCTCTTATTAATTTTGATAACTTTGAGCAGAAAAACAGTATTAAAAATAATTATACATGAAACAGTATATTAATTATTTCAACAATATGTAATTCCTGTAATTTTAAAAACCATTTCGAGAACTTCATTATTAGCTAACTGTAGAATAATAAAAATTTCGATTATCAAATACATTGAGAATTAAATAAAAATTTGTATAAAAAAACTTATTTAACATTTAAATTACTAAAAGAAAAGAGGGTTCCGATGAAATGCATTTTCCGTATTCTTAAAAGTATTTTCAAAAATAAATTTATGACATTTTTAAATAAATATATTTATTTAATACGTTATGAAAATACTTTATATGTTAAATTTATATTTATTGCTTTTTGAACCAAGATTGTTACAGAGATCATTATTTGGCATATGCTAATAATAATTTGCAAATAATTTTTATAAAACATAATTGTGATATACATGCACATTTTGTTGTACAAAATTGAATTTTATGCATTTCATAAATAAAAACAAAAGGAATATTAATTTTATTATAAAAACAACCAATGAAACTGATTTCATTAATTAAAAATATTTTACTCCAAGTATAATAATAGGGACTTGAACGCAGGCCTTAAATCAATTCTGCAATACTGAAAATTACTAATCTCCAAACATAACGAGGATAGAAAAACAGAAAAATTCTTATTCTTGTTATCCTGACTGTCGCATTTGACGGAATAGCTTTTCATTAAAGACAGTTTCCTGAATTTTTACATCAAAATACGTGGAAGTAACTTTAGTGTTAAACTGCAACAATTAGTGCAGATTCAGATATCCATAATATCTCTGATTTTGATCAATCGCTTTATTTAAAAAAAAATTCATTAAGTTATATATAATTTATATATAAAAATGAATAAATTTATTAATAAAATAAATGAATGTATCTATTTTTAAAAAAATAATTATATTATTATTTAATAAAAATTATTTATAAAAAAATTTTATTTAAAAAAATAATTATAGTATTATTTAAGAAAGAAATTATTTATTTTTTTAAAAAAATTTATTTATTTTATCTTTATTTAACGTTGTTTTTAGAAAAATGAATAAATTTAATTCTACTTTAATTTTATTTTGTTATGCTGTTTTGTTATGCCAAAGCATATCTTCAAGTAGTAATAGATTCTATGTAAACTTTTTTGGGGAAAAATAAATTCCATTATTTATATTTCTATACATTTTTCAACGTAAAAATAAAAGGAATTATAAATGGGATCCCATTTGCATTAAATCTATAAATGTAATTATATAAACACAAAGTAATTAGCCCAAAGTGTACATTGAATGAGCTTTTAAGCACAGCGTAACATATCAGGAGTCTTATTACAGGGAAAGTTTAAACCTGCATATCGACTCCATGTAAACACATATCATATTAATAATCTGGTATTATATATTTTCCACACACATTATGTGTAAAATTAGCTTTTAGAAGCGGAATGCTAAAGTTAAATCAAGCACAATTTTCTTTTCTTAAATGTATTCGTAAACATATCGGTGTATATATATAGAAAATGTAAAAAAAAATTTGTACGTAGGTGTAGTAGTTGTCAATTAATAAAATGTGTATGTAGTTGTAGATTATATTAGTAAATGAATGTTAAAAAGTAAAAGTATTTCTTCTTAATGTGTGGCATTACTATAATTAGAAAAATAGAAATAGATTCTATTGAGAAATATACATATTATCCGTTTATATTTTAAATAAATATTAAGTTTCAAATTAAATGTAAAGAAATTATTTAAAAAGTTATTAAGTTTAGATTATTTATAAAAATAATCAATTGTATAAAAATCTTTTTGTAATTATTTAATTATTGATTAATTAATTAATTAATTATTTTCTTTATAATTCTTTATTAATAAAAATATGATCATTTTGATTTTCGTGTAATTACATTTGAATATATTTATTTTTACCTTTATGAAATAAATAAAAATTGTTCAGCATTTCATTGTAAATTATGATTCATTACACATAATTGATTATGCACGATAAATCATCCATGTGGCAGGTGATTAATCTAAGAATTTTTATGTTTAACAGTTTTAGAATAACATACTTTGAAATATTCAGCGTAAGTTTTTTTTTTATTAAATAATTACGATTAGCAGAATTCGAACAACATGAAGGAAAGAAGAAAGAATTTTATTATTTTCGTCAGCTTTTAATAATGAATTTTATTATTGTAAAACGAAATGCCAATAAATAACTAAGAATTTACTTTTCTATTTTATGATTAACATTCGTTTCATGGAATCAGTTTTTTTTTTTTTTTTTTTTTTTAATTTATAGCTGTGCTAGGTCTAAATAAAATAAAAATTACTTTTTACACATTTGGAATTGCTACTGCATCACCATTGCCATAACTCTCATTCCAAAAATTAAAATTACTGTATTTGAATTATAAGTAAATTCTTTCAAAAACGATAATTGATTTTCCTTGAAATATTTAATAAATCTAAAAAAATAAAATAAAAAAAAAAAAACAGACGATAATTTCTGAAACAAATAATTAATAATTTTTTATCTAATAATAATTTATGGATTAAATAATTAATCATTTTTACATAATAATCATAAATTTCCATATTTGTTGTGCAATTCATTTATTTAAATTGAAATATATATAAAAAAATAAACTGATTTAAATATTAAATTATTATTAAATAATATATTAAGTTATTATTAAATAATATATTAAGTTATTATTTAAATAATTATTCGAATTAGATTTTATAAAAATGGCATCAGCAGCCAATACATAAGC